>JACEEZ010004935.1:7500-30000 GCA_016584305.1 Chionoecetes opilio | reverse complement strand
AAAATATATAATATATATTATATATTAATTATAATTATATAAAAATAAAAAGATAAAATTTTAAAATTAAATATCTATAATTTAAAATAAAATATATAACAATATAAATATCATATATATATAAATACATTATAATAATAGTATATTTATAAATATATTATATATTTTAATTTTATATATAAATATATAATATTTTAATATATATATAATATATTTTATAATATATATAATATATATTATAAAAACCTTTAAAATTAATTTAATATAATATATAATAACCCTATATATAAATATATAATATATATATAATATATATATTATATAAAAAAATTATTATTATATAAAATTATATTATATATTATTATACAATAAAATTAAATATAAAAATAAATATTATTATAAAAAAATATATAATTAAAAATATCTATTATACATATAAAAATTTATGTATTTTATATAATATATTGTATATTAATATTTTTAATATTATATTATATGTTTATAATTTTATTTTATTATTAATTTAAATTAAATATAAATTATATATTATTATTATAATATATTTTATAAAATATATTATATTAAAATAATTAATATTATATAATATTTAAATAAAAAAATTCCCATTAAAATAAAAAAAATTTAAAAAAATTTAATAAAATAATAATCCTTTTATAATATATATAAATTAATATATAAGTAATATAATTTTTTATATATATTTAATAATTATATATATATATTATAAAATTTTTAAATAATATTAATTAAAATAGTATAAAATTATTAAAATTTAAATATTAACATATATATAATTTTTAAACATTAAATATATAAAATATATTATATTATATATAATTATATAAATAATATTAAAACTAAATAATATATAAAATTATTATATTTACATTAATAATATTATTTATAATATTATAATATATAATATATTATTTTTTAAATTTATTATATATATAATAAAATTATATATAAAATTATTCTTATAAATATATAATATATATAAATTATATATTTTTATATATAATATTTTTTATATATAATATAAATATATATATAATATATATATACATATATATATATAAATAAAAATAATAATATATATATTATATATATTATAATATTTTAAATTAATATATTTAATATATATATATATTTATACATATAAAAATAACATATAAACTATAAATTTTAAATTTATACATTTTATAAATATATTATTATTTTTGATTTTTATAATAATTTATATATATTATAAATATTAATATATATAATATATTAATTATATATTTTTAATAATTATATATACTAAAATATTATATAAAATATATATTATATATATATATTTTTTCTATCTATATTATATAATTTTAAAAATAAAATTAAAAAAATAATATTATATAATTATAAATATATTTTGTTTTATATAAAAATTTTTTAAATTATATATATTATATATCTCATATTTTTTTTTATATACATATATTTTTTTTATATATAATCTAATAATATAATTTTTAAAAAATATTTTTTTAAAATTATTTATACATTATATATAATATATATAATCTTAATAATATATCATATAAATTAATATATTATATTATTATATTATATATCTTTATATATATATTTTAAATTAATATAATAATATTATTATATTTATCTTACATATATATATTATATTATTATCTTATTTATTACATATACATATAAAAATATAAATTTCTATAAAAATATTTTAATTAAAATTAATTCTATTTATAAAATAACATATTTTATAAAATTTTATAATTATGAAATATATCATATAATATATATATTAAATTTTTTCTTTTTCTATTTTTAATATATATATTTTATTTATTATTTTTTTTAAAAAAAATTTAATATATATTCCCTATATTTATTATATATAATTAATATATTATATAAAATATATATAATTATATTAAAAATAGATAATTTTATCTATTATATATAAAATATAATATATTCATATATATATTTAAATAATTATTATTATAATATATATATATAATATATAAATTATATTATTACATATAAAAATATTAATAGTAAAATTATATTTTAAATATATATATATTATAATATAAAATAAAAATTAAAAATTTAATAATTTTAAAATATTTTATATATACTTAAATAATTTTTTTTATATTAAAATTTAAATATATATACATAAAATATATATAAAATATATAATATATATATTATATATAAATATATATATATATATTAAAAATATATATAATTTTATATAATAATAATATTTTAATATACATATATAAATATAATATAATATAAATATATATATCATATAATATATCAATAATATAAAAATATATATATATAAATATACATATATAAATATTTAAAATATATATACATAAAATATATAAATTTAATTATATTATATATATATAATTAAATATTTTAAAAATACAATAAATTATATATTTTATATATATATTATATATACTTTCTAACATATATATTAATATATATTATATTATTGAAAAAATTTATATAATTTAATTATATATATATAATTTATAATATAAAATTATTATATACATATAAAACCCCCTTTTATAATATATTTATATATTATAAAATTATATAATTATATAAATATATATAATAAGTATAATATATACATTTTATAATATATAAAAAAATATCATAATATAATATAATTTATATATAAAATATACAATTAAAAATTTAATAAAACATATAATAATAAATAATTATATATATATATTAATATTTTAAAATTTTAATATACATATATAAAAATATATATATATATATATAATAACTTTATTTTTTATATATATACTTTATATATTTATATATAAAAATAATATAATAACATATATATATAAAAACAAAATAATATATAATAAATAATAAAAATTAATATAATTAAAATATATAAAATATATATCATTATCTTATATATATATAATATATAAGTATATATTAAAATATAATATATATATTCTATATTAACTTTTATATAATATAATAATATAATTTTAATATAATATACAAACATATATAAATATATATATATAATATATATTATATATATATTATATATATATAATATATATAATATATAATATTATATTTAAATACATATATATTATACTTACTAATATATACATATATTATACAATTATTATATATATATATATATAATATATATATATATACATATATATATTATAATATATATATATATATATATATATATATATATATATATATCTATATATATATATATATATATATATTACAATAATATATATAATAACATATAAAAATATATATATATATTATATATATATAATATATTTATATAATATAATTATAAAATAAAATAATATATATATTATATATATAATATCAATATAAATAAAAATTTTAAAATATATTTTATATATATATATTACAATATTTATATACATTATATATTATATAATATATATAAAATATTTACATATATATAAAATTATTTATATATATATATAGATATAATTATATATATAATAAATAAAAAGATAATATATATCTATAATTTTAATACTAATAATTATATATAATATATAATTTAATATATATATAATATTTTATAATATATATTATTATATATAAATATACATATTATATATAATATATACATATATATTATTATATAATATATATATATAAATTTTAAAATTAATATATATTCTATATATATAATATAATATATAATATATATTAATAACATATCATCTATATATATTTTTTATACATAAAAATAAAATATACTTATATAATAAAATTAATATAGTTAAAATAAAATATAAAAAATATATAAAATATAAATAATTCATTTTTTTATATTTATAATATAATATACCCTATTTTAAAAAAATACAAAAAATATATATAAAATTTTAAAATTTTTAAATAATATACCAAAAAATTATATATTAATAAAAATTATATATATATATATCATATAATAATATATATATATATATATCAATTCTTATAAAATACCCTATTATTATATAAAATAAAAATATATTATTAAAATTATATCATTTTATATAATTAATTTTCCATAATTATATATTATTCTAATATTATAAAATAATTTATATATATAATATAATATATATAATATTTTTAATATTTTTAAACATATATATACTATAAAATTTAAAAATATACATATATTTTAAATATATTATATATAAAATATTATTAATTATAATCTATATATATATAAAATTATTATAATATAATATAATAATACTATATTTAAATAATATATATATATTTATATTATATAATAAATAAAATTTATATATTTTTTAATCTTTAAAATATCTTTTTTTATTATATTATATATATATCATTTATAAAAATTTTTTTAATATAAAAAATTTCTATTTAATTTAAAAATATATTAAAATTATATATAAAATAATTTAATAGATTATTAGTATAGATCTTAATATAGATTTTGTATAGATTTTTATAATAAAGAAAAATTATGAATAGATATATAGATTAATAAGTAGATATTGTAAGATATTAGAATTTTAAGATTTTAAGATAAAATGTAATAATAGTGATGATAGTAATATTCCCCCACCACAAAACTCCCTTTCCCCTTTCCCAAACCACCACACCCCCCCTTCCCAACCCCCAAAACATCCCCCCTTCCCCCACCACCAAGTCTCTGAAAAACAGCAGCGGGCTATATGACATCCCCCAAGTCTCCTCCGACCACAACTCATACATTGATGCCCCCTTACTCTGTCATTTAAAACCCGGTTTTAAGGAAGGGTTTCCCAGATAAAAAAAAAACACAAAAATTCCCATCCTAAAATCAGGGGTAAAAGATGAAAACAATTTTCGACCAATATCTATTTTACCATCAATAAATAAAATTTTTTGAAAAATCTATTGTAAAAAAATTTAGTGGATTTTTGGAAAAATTTAAAATTTTTATTGAATATCAGTTTGGGTTTTGCAAAAAAATCACGGAAAAAGCAAAAGCAAAGTCACAGTGAATGATAACTGTCTGGGAAAAAAATTTTATGTTTTAGGAAAATTTCTAGACTTTTCTAAAGCTTTTGACTCACTTTAAAATAAAATATTATTAGATAAACTTGAAAATTTGGGAAAAAAGGGTACCACTTAAATATTCACTAGTACTTGACAGACAGGAAAAAAACAGTGTTTTGTAACCCCCAAAAATCCACGCTGAAAAAATACCAAAGGGGAGGCCCAGGGGTCAATTTTTGGGCCTTTACATTCTTGGGATATATTAAAGATATTTGTAATCCAGTTATAACTTCACTAGTTTCTTTGCAGACGACACAAAATTTCTCTAAAAGATAGGGGGATTTTGATCATTACATGTTTAAAATTATAGTGAACAGAGAAATATCGAAATGGGTTTTTGTAATAACTATCTGTAAACATAAGAAAAACTAATTTTAAAACTCTTTCAAAATGTTCTGTTGCTAATATTTTAGCTCAGTTTACCTTGGAGAAAAAGAAAATTTAGAGAGTCACTTACATTAGATTTCTGGGGGTTTTATTGACGAAAAATTTAAAATTGGAAAAAAAAAAACAATCTGTAAATTTTAACTTTTCAAAATGTTGGATTTTATACAGAATTAGGGGACCACTTAAAGACTGAAAATTTTCGAAGCTTTCATTCTTTATGTTATCCATATATAAATTTTCTGTTTGTCTGTCGGGGATTACTTGGGCCCTTCCCTGAAAAGTGTTTTTATTGCACAAAGAAAATAATGAAAAATTCCTTAAAAGGGAAATTGATCAACGATTTATTATTTAATGTTTGGTTACTGAAATTTGAGTTTAAAAAAAAATATTTTCTTGGCTTTCAAATTTTCAATGGGTTTAAAAGCGAGTGATAGATAAATTTTTTAAAATTCTTTACCCCAGTCAAGGTACGCGGGAAACCATATTGACCTGATATTCCCAAAAACGAACAAAAATTATATAAAAATTCACTGCACTGTGTTGGTCCCAAATTTTTGGGAACAATTTTCCAAAAATTTGAAAAATATTAACAAAATTTTTAAAACATTTAAAAATAACTTAAGATTTCTTTTTTCCCTCAAAAGAATCAAACTTTGGGGGTTAAAAGAATATTCCCTTTACATCATTAGTATTTTTTAGTACAAAATTTTGTTTAATTGTATCAATCAACTTGGGTCTTGTTTTGGTATTAAACATTTTTTTTATTTGTAAATAATTTTTTTATGCGCCCCTTCATATATTTTTAAATTTTTACACGTTTTCCCGTCCCCCCCCGGGGACCTGTTGCTCGGGGGGACTAACCTAAAATCACATTTTATATAATTATATAAAAAAATTCTTCTAAGATTGGCAAAAACAAAATAAACTAAAACTAAAATAAACCAACATAAAAACCCCTTCCCCCCCCCCCAGCATCCCCCCCCTTCCCCCCCCACCAAAAACCCATCCCCTTTCCCCCCCCACCAACACCATCCCCTTCCCCCACCCTAACTCCCATCCCCTTCCCCAAAACCCCAACACCCATCCCCCTTCCCCCAAACACCAACACCCATCCCCTTTCCCCAACCCCCAACATCCCCCCTTCCCCCCCCCAACACCCCCCAAATCCCCCCCCACTAACACCCACCCCTTCCCCAACCACCAACACCCATCCCCTTCCCCAACCACCAACACCCACCCCTTCCCCAACCACCAACACCCACCCCTGTTTCCCTACTACCTTCACCCCAACGCACCAACGTCCGTCCGACGCACCAACATTTTTTATACATTTCTCACCTATTGGTCTCATGCGTGTGCATATTAGGATCCTGAATAGGTATAGATTACATGTATATAACTAATTTATCAATTAAGCTACAGGATGTGTGTCGCCTGTCTGTCTGAGGCAACAACATCTTTTGATGAGGTTATGTTGACGAAGTATCACGCCATGGCCTGCATCAAGACAACCTGGTGTCTTGATGCAACACGTAGACACCTCGACCTGGTTCCAGCCTACACACACAAGCTGTGTGTATCATCTCAGCGCTCTGCCCAAGGATGATGACGCTGACACAAATGCAACAGGCCTGAGAGGCATGAAAACCGGAACCTGTTAGATTCCGGCTAAAACTCATATATGCTGCAACTGGCCGGAGGGAAGACAGAAACCAACGGACGGAGTCACTGAGCTGTTCCGGCCATTTCCTTGGCCGTCGGAACACGTGACTTGTAACTCGCCCTCACAGTGTACAGATATATATATATATATATATATATATATATATATATATATATATATATATATATATATATATATATATATATATATATATATATATATATATATTATATATATATTATATTATATATATATATATTGTAATTATTTGTTCTGGTACTTTGTAATACAAGCCTTATAAAACAACCGCTCGACCACTTTTATTAAACTACCATATGAAGTGTCTGGGTAGGACGGTAAAGACTCCTACCCATCAATCTACACTTCTGAGGCAATCATCCCCTACAGTGTCACCAACACTTGTAAGTATTCTTCTGGGGTTGCCCCCGGGTTTACCTGTAATAACAATACGGGATAAGGGAAAAACAAAAATGGTAAAGCTTGGGAAAAACGAACAACCAATAATATTAACAGTCCCCCGTAAAATAAGGAAAAATTTAATAAAAGTGAGGTGACAAATGGGTTTGGGGAAAACAACTTTGGATCTGAACGTAGCCGGAGAGACAGAGAGAGACAAAAAATTTTTAAAGCTGGGGCAGCCAAGCCTGGCCTTCGTGTTTTTTCCACGATTCAGCATTTTCCTTTTAAAGATCTATTTCCTATCTTTACTAAAACCCCAAAAACCAAACAAATTTTATAAATTAAAACTCCCCATATGGGAGAACCCAATTCCATTCCCCTTCGAGTTTCCCGCGACCAAACACCGCGAGGAAAAGGGGACGCGTATCTCCGGGGGAAAAGGCCCGAGGAGCGGGGAAGAACCGAACAAAGGACGCTGTTACGTGTGTAGGGAAGAGGCCCCGCCCTTCTTACAAGGTCATCCAACGCCCAGCCGACACCTGCTTCCCCCCCACTTTTGCCTTTCTGGCTTCTGCATTGGCATCTTTTGGGGGAAAGCTTTCGGGTTTTAAAACGGAAAAAACTACTGCCTGCTGACACTGCACTATAGTGGTACAACCCCCTTTAAGTGACATCCCCCATGAAATTAAAATATATATAAATATATATATATATATTTTATAAATATATAATCTTTTATATATAAAATATATTAAAAAGACGCCATTTGGGTTTTTAAAAACAGAAATTTTAAGGGAAAATTTGGAGTTATTTTTTGTGAAATTTTTTCAGTTATTTTTGTATTTGTTTTTTTTTCTTTGCATGTTAACAAATTTTGGATTTTCCCCTATACATTTTTTCCCTTTTCCTTTATCACTCTTTATATGTACAGTTTTTTTTTTTTTATTCCCTTTAAAATCACAAGAGATGGGTAATAGCACTTTATTTTGGGTTTTAAATTTTTACTTATAATTAATGGCCCAAAACAAATCAACAAGTCAAAAAAGAGCGTAAATTACTCACCAAAAAATTTTTGGATTTTGTAAAGGAGGGAAAAGTCTTAGCCATCTAAAGCAGCAAATAGTGACATGATGAAAAAAATTAGAAAACCATTTCCCAGGGGAGGATTTTCCCGAAATTAAGAATTAGAAGTCACCCCCTAGAGTCCCCTCCTGATTAACCAGTCACTAACTAACTCAAAACCACAACTCATCACTTTTTAAAAAAACCCCAATTTTTCCCCCACAAAGCCCCCCGGGTGCAGGCCCTTCGGGGAATCCCTGCCCACCTTTTCCCTCGCCGTTTAAAGCTTTTAAAATATTCCCCACAAAGTGCAGCTATTCGCAAATTTTTTGGGGTAGGGAAACCCAAAACTAAAACTGCCAGGGAATTATTAGTCTTTGTAAAGGGATTTCATGAAAAATTTCCTTTTTAAATGTGATGAAGGGGATCAAATATCTTTCACCCTTTTCACGCCAAACAGGGGCCCCACGAGCTTCACTTTTTAATGCAAGCCGCGTTTTTTTCCCAAACCCAAAAACGAAAAAATTTAAATCAGGCTTTTCGGTCAACTTTTTGGGAAACTTTTGGGGGAAAAATTTGAAAAACACACCCCCTTGGTAAAAATTTTTAAATTTTAGCGGAAAAAACTATTGCCCGGTAGCGGTGCTTTAAAAGGATTTTTTTTGTTTGGCAGGTAGACCCCCAAACAGAATATCGGCTGACTTTTTTAAAGGAAATTTAAAAAGACAATGGGGGGGACTCAAGAGACACATGTAATTCCCCCGATGTATGCAAGTTTCTGGAGTTTTTTGTGTACATGATGTTGCAAAAAAGGGAAATGTCGAAGGAGCAGTTTTATCTTTTAAAAACCCCACACACAATGAAAACCCCCACGTTTTTGTTTTTAAAATTTAAAAAAAAATGGGAAAGGGAAAGGATAGTGATGTGCGTATGTAAAGCCTCAAATGTGGGCTTGACTTTAAAACCAAAATTTGATGAGGGGGGGCTCCGGGCCCAAATCCTATGGGGGGCCTTTCCTGCGCCCGGGGAAACCGACTTCACTTGCCATACTGCCAGCTTAAAAGGATACACCACTAGCAGGTTTTTTAATCGGGGTAAAAGGATCGCGAAAAAGGCCAAAGAAAAAATTTTAAATCGTAAAACGCCCAGGGGGCCTTTAAATGTCATTTTAACAAAAAAACATTTTTTACCCAAATGAGACCCCCCAAACCCCCCAAAGGGGCAGATGCAAACCTAAAAAACCACTGCAGAAATAAAAACCTTATTCCTTTCTCCTTTGGCGCCGGGAAAACAATCCATATTGTTCAACCTAAAACCCCCCACCCATTTCACTGATGATTTGCTTAACACTTGTAAAAAATGAAAGACAACTGTTCCCGGGGCCGGGAAAGGGGGCCCGGTCTTTTCAAAAAAAAAAGAATGACGGGGACTGACTGACTTGGGAAAGAAAAATCTTTCGGGAAAAGAAAATATGCAGTGGTAATGGGTGATTTTTAGATATATACACCCTTTAGAGCCCCCCTTGCAGTAAAGCCAAAAATGGTTTTTGTCAACAAAAATGGGGAGGGTTTAAAGGGAAATTTTTGCAGTGGTACTGGGGGCCCCCCGTCAAGTGCGGGTCAAAAAAGGGTTATCTTCCCACAAAAGGGTGCTTTCGCCGAAAATAAAATTGGCCTCTTGGGCCCCAAAAAGCCCAAAAATTTTAATGGGGGGTTTTTACAAAGCGAGCCTCTCAACATTTTAGGTTTTGTTCGCCTACCCATCAGCTTGGGAAAAAGGGGCCCCCAACCATTATGGCGTTTGGTTTTTTATGTAGCTTCCAAAACTTCTCCTTGCCCCCGGAGGGGGTCGTTAGGGTTAAAAATCGCTAAAAACCCCAAACGTATGGTGTTTCCCATCCGGGACATAAATTTATGTTTAAAATTTTTCCAAGGGAAAAGGCTTTCAAACAATGAATTAACCCATGCGCCTGATTTCCCGGAGTGGGGGACTAAATCGCAAAGTAAATCTAGGAAATTTCCCAGCCCAAACTCAGGGCCGTCCCTCCCCTTCAGAATGTAAATTCTACCCCAAAAAAGATAATGGGAAAATTTGGGGGAAAGTTTTTAAATGCCAGGTTTTTAAGGGGACCCCCGAGATACCCCACCGTGTGGCCATGCACTTTCCCCCGTGTCAGCCCCCAAAGCTACCGTGGGGTGTAAACATCTGTTTTTTGAAGGGCCCTGGGTCAAAAAAAAGACATTTTGGGGGAATAAACTCTGAGAAAGGGTTTCGTGAGGGCCCAAGATTTGTCCCCCCTTGGGGGTCAAAAACCACCGAGGGTTTCCCCATAAATTTTTAAAAAAAGGGGGTTCCCCCTTAGTAAAACATTACTTATGACGCGCGGTTGTAGCAAAACCCTTTTGGGGAAAAAACTCCCGGGGTCCCTTGTATTTTTCAGTATACAATAATACACTAAAAAACAACCCGGGCCCTCCTGTAAAAAAACTTTTTTTTCCTCGTCCCCTGTAGTGGACTACCTAAATAAAACCCTTTTTACGTTGGGACTTTTACAACAATACCGTGATGTTTTTGCCATGCCAGGAGATTGTTTAGGCGTTATTTACCGAAAAACCCCAATAACTTTAAATTAAAATCTGGTCCCCAAAAGCCCGGTCAATTCCGGGCCTTTTCAAATTTTCCTCCACAGTCAAAAGGAAAATGGGCGATGATCAAATAAGACATTTTGGAAAACAAGTGAAATAAGTTTTTTCACGAAAACCGGGGAACTCCCCTTTTTTTCCTCGTTCCAAAAAAAGGACGGAATTTACAGCCCTCAATGGGTTTTTAAAGGCGGGAAAAAATAAAGTAACAAAGGACATAGGTACCCCCCCCCCGTTTTAAGGACTTGTTGAGGGCTCTGGGAAAACCCGGGAATTTAAACTTTTCAGTAGCCTTGATTTTTTTTCAAAAGCGGTTACTGGCAAGTCCCGATGGCGCCCGTGTCAAGGGAAAGAAAAATGTTTTCAGCACCCCCCGGGGAATTTTTTAGGGGGCCTTAAAATCCCTTTTGGGGTTTAAAACCCAGCCCCTACCCTTTTTTAAAAAGAAATGAAAAAATACCTTTTTTTCCGGGTATCCCTAGGAAAAAATTTTTAAAATGCATATCTTGATGATGTGATCTTTTTGGATTTAAGGTTTCCGTGTCTCATTTTCCCATTTTTAAAAAGGTACCCCTTTAAGGTTAAAAGAAAGGGGTTCTAAAAGCTAAAATCACAAAGTGTGAGTTTCTAAAAGAAAAAAATTTCCTTCTTGGGGAAATATGTCGATGGGGAAAAAAAAAAACGGAACTCACACCAGAATGAAAAAATTTAAACCCAATTCAAAAAACTTTCCGCAACCCAGAGTGTAGCCCCAAGTCCCTTTTTTTTCTTGGGGTTATTTTGGGGTATTATCCCGGGGATTCATTAAAAAATTGCCGCCATGGCATCGCCCCTGAAAAAAGATTGTTTAAAAAAAGAAACCCCGGGTTTTATTGGGGGTGCTGCAAAAGATAAAAAAATTTCAAGACTTGAAAATTTTTCCCCCCCAAACCCCGCACCTGTCTTTTGGGGTTTCCCGTTAAAAAAGGTCCTTTTTATCATGTATCCCGGGTGCGTCTGCCCTGGGCCTTGGGGCGGTTTTTAAAGCAACCTGAAAGCAAGCGGTAAAAATCACGCTGGGTGAATATGCGAGTAGAACCCTTAAAACCCGCCCAGTCAAAATTTTCTCTTGTCACTCATCAGGGGACCGCTCGCTGTTGTCTTTGGGCCCCTCAAAAATTTTAGGGATATTTTTCTTTGGATAAAATATAACCCATATTTTCAGATCAAGCCGGGCCCTCACCCCAAAATAAATTTTAAAGGGAAAAAACCTTAGCGGGAGACTCGCGCGCGGGGACCTTTAAAATTAAAAAGTTTAATCCAAAGTTTTTTAAAAACGGGGGCCAGGGGCGAGCCCCAAAAGTAGTGGCTTACGCCCTGTCTAGGAATGTACCTGTTTGGATCCGTGGGAAAAAACACCCCCCGTTTTTTTTAAAATTTTTGCCATTCATGGGTTAGCCAATGCCCCGCGTCAACATGAAATTTTGGGAAAAAGGGCATATTTGCTCTGGAATCAGGGGAGAATCCAAAATTTTCCAAAAATTTAAACCCTTCCCCCTTTTTCACAAATTTTGTTTTCCTTAGACGAGTGCTTTGGGAGATATTGGCTCCCAAAACAGATCCTGTGGCCCCCATTGGGGTTTACTTAGGGATATGTCCTGTGGGATTTTAAAATTTTAAATTTATGAGCGGTTATTGCCGGTCTCCAGGGGGAAAGGGGCGAACCCTTACGGGGGCCCGTTAAAAAGTTATTTTTTGGGCCCAACCCCTGCTTTAGACATAGACGGGATTACAAAGTGTGTGAAATGCCTCAGCCCCAAAAAAAAAAAAAAAGGGGTGGTGCCTAAGCCGCACCCCGGGTTTTTTTTAAAAAAAAATACCTCCCCCGGAAAAGCCCCTGGGGGCGTAGTTTTCCTAGAAACCCACTTCCCGCTTCCCGTAGCCCTCAGGGTTTTCCCAAATAAACCCCTTTGTATGTGGAGAAAATTTTCTAGGGACGTTGGGAATGGCCCCATTTAAAAGGGTAAAATGCCCCTGCGGTTGCTCCTTCCCCCAAAAGCCCAAACATTTTTTTTCCTAAATCCCCCCACCAAGGGGTATTATTAAGTGACAAACGGGGCGGAGTTTTGGGAAAAGCAATTTCTGAAATGAAATTTTCAAAATGTTTAAAATACGTCAAAAAACCTTTTTTTTTAAAAAGGGGGGAAAAAAAAACCCAAAAAACCCAAAAAACACCCCCCCCAGTAACGGCCTTGTTGGGGCGCCGCCAGTAGGAAAATCCTAAAAATTTTTTCCGGGCCCGGTTTTTCCAAATTTTGGTTACTAGAAAATTGGGGAAGATTTTTTGCCCCTGTGCAACTAGCAAAATGAGCGGTTTGGGGGAGTCAAAAAGGCAATCCCCGTATTAAAATATTTTTTGGGATACAGAAAAGATCCCTTTTGGAAACCCCACTAAAGGGAGTCCTCAACAAACCGTTTTAATATTGATGTTTGCTAAGAGCCAAATTTCCGGTTTTTTAGACAACCCCTAAAGATGTAAAAGGGGCCGGGCCGCTAGTTTCAAAAAACTGCTTGGGGCTTCCCCAAAAACACAAGCGTTCTTCCCCCTGTTAATTTAAAAAGTGGGCCCTTTGTAATGATTAAGTACCCGAGAGACACTCAAAATTGTCCCCCTAAATTTTTTGGGAAAACCCCGCCTGGTGTTTAAAAAATTACAAGGTTAATTTTTAGATTTTTTGGGTCCCTTGGGTTAAATTTCATTGGGGGGGTGTACCCCAAATGACAGACCCTTAAAAAAACCTTTGCAAAGCCTGATTTAACCTTGTAGGAAATGCACCAGTGAGCAAAGCTAAAATCGTCTGACTAATGATAAACCCCAAATCTTCCAACTAAAACCCCCCGCAAAGCTTTTAAAACCCTTTGCTCCGGTTTAAAAAATAGTTTTTTTGCTAATAAAAACTTGTTTTTGTTCCAGACCCTGTTTTTCCTTTATATATCTCTTTACCCCCGAGCCCCTACTCTGGCTCTGGCCCTTTCAAAATCTCAAGGGCCCGGAGCCCCCGTTTTCCCAAATTTGGGTTTGAAATCTCCCGGGTTTGGGGGGTTTTTTTGTGGGGTTTCGTTTCCCCCCATACTGCTCTTCCGAGGATACCCAGCAGGTTGGGGGAGGGGCACGGAGCAATGAACCCCAGCTTTTAAATTCAATTGGAAAATAAACTTCCCCCAGAAACAAAAGTTTCCTGGGGGATTTGAATTGGGTCAGGGGATCAAAAATTAAACATAGAGACCATTTTTTTCCTCTCTTTTTGTGCAAAGTCTGACTTACCTCATGACACAATCAATCTTTTCCCTAGAAAAATACCACGGCCTTTTGGTTTTTTAACCCCAGTAAACGGGGATTATTGATTTGGGATAGGCAACTGTCCCCGCATGATATTTGGAAAAGGCTTGAATGAGGAGTAGAAAATTACCCTAAAAAAGGTTTTTAATTTAGCTAGTTCCATACATCCCGCAAAAACAAAAAAGCCAAAAAACCGGTTTAAAATGCATAAAAATCGCAAAAATTTAAAAAGGGATGTGAATGATTTTGCCTTGTAGGTGATCAACTAACCCTTTACTTGAACAAGGGGCCCAGCCCGTTTGAAAGACATATATATTTTTAATGGAAAGAATCAAAAAATACCCCCCAATGGAGAACCCCCCTAAATCCTTTTTGCATACTAAAAAACAATGATATTTCAAAAACATTGCTTTACGAGCGCGTGCAGGGGGACTTTTCCCCTCTTTTTTCCCCGTCAAGGACTTTATTTTCCCTGCTTTAGAATTTTTTGGGAAAAAAAAGGAAATAAATTAAAAACAAATTTTTTTGACTCACGGGGGTATTTTATCACTAAAATATCCCTTAATGGAGCTGTGCTGACGTCCCGACGCAATTAAATCTTCACTTTCCCTTTTCCCAAAAATCGGAACAAAAATTTAAGTTAAACAAATTTTAACCGTTTCCTTTTTCAGTGAATGAAAAAATTAATGACTGTAAATTGCCTCCAAACGGGGTTTTTTTAATATCCCCAAAACTTGCCTTTTTACGCGAATTTGGGGCCCTTTACTGATTTGCACAAATGTGTCCCAGTATCTAAATTTAAATTTTATTGTTTCCCCCTCACTCTTTTTCCTTTCTGCCCTTTACGGGGAGTTTGTGAAATTTTTGCTAACCCCGAAAGATTTCTTCTTTTGGCCCCGTCTTTGTGCCCTTTACCCCCCTTGGGACCTTTAAAAAAAATTTTTATCGATCCCTTTTTTAAATCATCACTTTTTTTTTTTCCCCAAAACCTTTCTTTTTGTTTTTAGTATGCCCTACGGGACTGAAAAAAAAGGAAGTGTCAAAGGGCACCCTTTGCGGGTTCTTGTCGCCTGTCATTTGGGGCCTTTTCCCTCAACCTGACACTATTCCCTTTATAATTTTCCCCCATGGTTTTTTTCTGGTAAATTTTTTAGTAATATTTTTTTCCCCCTTTATAGCTTTTAAAAATGTTTAAAATTTTTCTAAACAAGGATTTACTAACAGCCTTTTCCCAGTTACTTTTTTTAACTCATCGGATTTTTAAAAATGCGTACCGGTTCCCTAAAACCCTTTTACTTAATCCCTTTTGTAACTTTAACCCTCAAATCATTTTTTCCTATTTTTTAAATTTTTTTTTATTATTGTGATTCCTCTGTGGCCCGTGTTGTCCAGAAAGCCCTCAATTTGTATAGGCCCCTTAAAGGGAATAAAGGACAAAACGAAGTCGTGACTCCCTAGTTTCACATAAACATGGTTTAGGTACATGTCTCTAAAGGTTAAACCCATAGCGAGGGGCGCGATAAAAAGAGTAGGTGACCCGAGAGATATTAGGATCCTGAATAGGTATAAGGGTTACCCCTGTATATAAATAAATTTTTCAAATTTAAACTACAGGATGCGTGTCGCCTTTTCTGTCTGAGGCAAAAAACATTTTTTTGATGAGGTTAGTTTTACGAAGTTAATAAAAAGCCATGGCCTGCATCAAGACAAAAATGGTGCCTTGATGCCAAAAACGTAGAACCCCCTTTGAACCCGGTTCCAGCCTACCACACCAACTGTGGGTATCACCTTTAGCGCTCTTTCCCAAGGATGATGCGCTGACAAAAGATGGGGAAAAAGGCCTGAGAGACATGAACCCCCCCGGAACCTGTTAGATTCCCGGCCAAAAAATCAAAAATTTTTCTGCCAAAATGGCCGGAGGGAAGCAGAAACCCCAAAGGACGGAGTCACTGAGCTGTTTCCCGGGCCCTTCCCATTGGCCCCGGAACACGTGACCCTTTTTTTCTCGCCCTCCCAAGTGTACAGATATATATAAAAAATATATATAATATAAAATTTATATTTAATATATTTTATATATATATATAAAAATATATATTAAAATAATATATTAAAAAAGAAAAATATATAAATTATAATTTTATAAAAATAATTTTATTTTTATAAAAATTGTAAAAATTTTTTCCTTGGGAAATTTTTAATTTAAAAAAGCCTTTAAAATAAAAACCCAAAAACCGGGTCGAAAACCCCTTTTATTTAAAAACCATTTTTAATGGGTTTGGCAGGGCGGAAAAAACCCTCCAAACTAAAAAACTTCTTTAGGCAATCCTCCCCTACAGTGTCACCCCAAAAATTGTAAGTATTCTTACTTTCCCCGGGGTTTAAAAAATAAGTTACCGTAATAAAAAAACAGATAAGGGTAAAATGCAAAAATTTTTTCTTTAAAAGGGGAAAAATTCTTGCCGCACCAATAAGGAGCTGTGTAAACCATATAAAAAACCAAAAAAAAAAACTAAACAAAACCCCCCAAAAATTCTTTTGTACAATTTTTATTGCCTACCTAGGTTTTGGGGTTTTTTTCTATTTAGCGCGGGAAAGGGGGGAAGCGGGTTTGGGGTGACGTCCCCGAGCCCCTGGCGCAAAAAATTTTGTTCCCCGCCCAAGCCTTTCCAGCAGCGTTTTTTCCGGAAAGCCGGGGGAATTTAAAAATTTTGATTGCGGAAATTTTTAAAAAAAAAAAAAAAGGGCTGCTGGAAACAAAAAGTGACAACATATTTTTTATAAACTCGATAATGGCTATACTCTAACTACATAAAATCAGGAATGATGAAATGGTCTGGACGATTACTTTAATGTAACGGATGATTCTTTTCTATCCTTTACAGGCTGGAGTCAGTGTGCGGGCGTGGGCGTGCTGAGGCGGGTTCCCTTTGACATCCCGCTAGTGTAATTATTCCCAGCGTCAGGAAAGAGGGAGAGATGAAAACCAATTTGTTGTACGTGTACAACGTGTACGTGTACGTGTACTCCTCCCGTTGAACTGATTTCTTAAATCGGTGAAATTAAATCTCCTTAGGTCAATATACTCGCCGAACCGAGGCTGCGAGTGTGAGTGAGTTCGTGCGGAGATGGGCATCAGTGAGTCCAGCAGGGATGCGAGTGAGTCTCTATCACTCACCTCCATGACTCACCACAGGGAGACTTAGTGGAGGCTGAGAAAAAAATCAGAAAGTAAGGGAGAGAAAAACCAAGCGAGTGAGATAGCTACACACATACATACACGCACGCGGTCACCTGGTGCTCCCTTGCCTGCGAGAGTCCAGGACGTTCCTCAGTCATGCTCGGAGTCTCCACAACGCCCGCCGCAGCCCGCCTTCTTCTGGCCGCCTCCCTCTTGCTGCTGTCCCTCGCCCGCGCCCAAACCACCATCGTGGGTGAGTATTACTATGTGTGTGAGTGTGAGTGTGAGTGTGTGTGTGTGTGTATGTGAGAGAGAGACAGAGAGAGAAAGAGAGAGAGAGATATTTTTGGAATTAATGGAACTATCGCAAAACTGATGGGCGATGGGTAGGTAACACTATTAATTAGTAACACTATTAGTAGTGGTATCATTATACATTTTGATATGATAGTAATATTATTGTAGGCAGGAATAGTGGCATCAGTCATGGTAATGGCATGATCATACAAGGAGGCAGATAAGAGCGAGATGAAAAAAATATGAAAGCTGAGCAAAGGAAAGAGAAAAGTAAGTTGAACAAGACTCGTGTTGGGGAAGGAGACGGCGGCGGCGGCGGAGGCGGCGGCGGCGGCGGCGGCGGCGGAGACGGCGGCGGCGGAGGCGGCGGCGGCGACGGCGGCGACTGCTGCTGTCGGGTGGATGGCATCGGGTGGCGGGTGTCCAGAATCGCCTAAGGCCTAAGCCTTATGTCCAGCGTCAAACGTAACCTTTACGTCCCTGTAATTACGTGAACGGCCTGTGATTAGCGGTAATGCTTCTCTTGGCTTAATTTAATTCGCCGGCGGACACAATACGCCTCATGAAGGAAAACAATATAAGAATTAAATAAAAATACATTAATATGGAGAGAAAAAGTCGCATTGCACGCACCAACTTCCTGTAAATGTTCAAAACTCTCGCCCAACATATTACGAGAAAATTCGGTAAAACTCGAGTGAATGCAGATTTGTCTTAATGTGATTAGATAAGTGATGAAATGTGTCGCATCAATCTAGGAAACAGGAAAAGAAAATGCATACAACCACAGACAGACATTCATCCCAGCATGTCTTCCATCCAGTCTATGGGCCGATTTCTCCGTCGTTCCCTTTCGTTGAGTTCCTTACCAATGAGCGTCCATTTCCATCACCAACAACAAATCCGATTTCTCAGTCGTCTTTTGCGCCGCTGTTTGTTTTTATCGATACCATAGATTGGAACCTTTGGTAACGCCGAGTTGGGCAGCCTAGTGTACTCCCAAGGAAGCTTACTAATGCAATTATTTATCAAATACCACAAATTAATTCTTCCATATTGTTATATTTTCTTGTGAATAAGATGAAAAAAAATATCAGACAATGCATCAACAAGGTAGAGGGTTTTAATGAAAGAAGGAGAAAAGCTTAGAAGAACTTGGATGAATTCATTGGTGAATGCACGTCACCAGCTGTCAAGCAGACGACTTAAATTTTTAATCCCCATCTGCCTTAATTAATTATTTTATCTGTCACCCTATATTCTTCCATATTTCAGTAATAGTGTAGGTACATATGCGCACGATATACAAAAGAAGTTATATGTGAAGTTGTTATTATAAATAAAAGTAATGTTGCTTATTATAAACTAAGAAATAGACGTCCACACTAAAGATGTGGAACGTGTCCAAGCTCGCACAGGCCAAAGTCAACTTTTCAAATACCCTCACCTTAAAATACTTCTATTACAACCTGACCTAACCCAACCTAACCTTCACCATCCCCTTCTTTGATTTTCTTTACTTTTTACAAAGAAAAGAAAAGTGCTAAATTGTTGGTGGTGGGGATGATGGTGGTGGTGGTGGTGTGGGGATGGTGGGTGATGTGAGTTGGGTGGTGTGATGGTGTGTGGTGGGTGTGGTCATTTTGTGTCGATGGTACAACTGCTGTCCTCCCTGTGTTTTGATTTTTGTTATTTTTAAAGAAAAGAAAAGTGCTAAATGTTGGTGGTGGTGGATGGTGGTGGTGGTGGTGGGGGTGGTGGTGGTGGTGATGGTGGTGTGGTGGTGGTGGTGGTGTGGTGTGGTGGTGGTGGTGGTGGTGGTGTGGTGTGGTGGTGGTGGTGGTGATGGTGGTGGTGGTGGTGATGGTGGTGTGGTGGGTGGTGATGGTGGTGGTGGTGGTGGTGGTGATGGTGGTGGTGGTGGTGGTGATGGTGATGGTGGTGATGGTGGTGGTGGTGTTCATAATTTATATGCGAATGTTGAAGCTCCCTTCGCTCGCTTGGACAATAACACGGTTTTATACATACATTTTCTTCCTCCTCTCTTTACCCACGGTGATGTGGTGGTGGTGGTGGTGGTGTGTGGTGGTGGTGTGGTGGTGGTGGTTGGTTGGTGGTGGTGGTGTGTGGTGGTGGTGTGTGGTGGTGGTGGTGATGGTGGTGGTGTGGTGGTGGTGGTGGTGGTTCATAATTGTTATATGCGAATGTTGAAGCTCCCTTCGCTCGCTTGGACAATAACACGGTTTTATACATACATTTTCTTCCTCCTTATCTTACCCACGGCTGAAATGGCATATTTAACACCTCACACACACCCTACCACGTATATAACACCACGCTAACCCTAAATAACACCTATAACGGCATTAGAAACACGAGTTATAGTGGTTATATGAGGCCTAACACAAGGGGCCTGCCTCCTCGGCTCAGACACTGTTATTGTGAGGGCTACGAACACATTTTATTTCCATTGCACTAATGCACTACTTTCACCACTGCACTAATGTCGCCAGGCACAATATATTACGAATTTTAGCATATATGCTAAAAACTCGCTTCGCTCGCTTGGACAATGAGTTAAGAGACGAAATATAACTTTCTGTGCCAAATTTCTTCCTTTGCGCCTGTATACCCGTTGCCTACAAAAGTCACAAGAAGAAGAAGAAGAATTCGTGGAAACATTTTACAAGCCTATATGACACCTGATTTCGGCTGAAATAGGTGTCCAAGCGAGCGAAGCGAGCTTGGACAATAGAAAGTAATAATTATATATGCAAATAAAAAGATATATAAATAACAAAATATAAATTATAAATTAGAGTAGAATATTATAAATAATAATCATTGTTATTATTTATGTGCGTGTAAATAGTAAATATTTACTGACTTTGGATAGAATGTTTACATTTTCGCCACTCAGGCATACCAACAGTAGCGAATCTACCGTCTTTGTTTCGTTGGGATCCTTACCAGGTTGAGGAGCTCCTGGTTCACGAAAACAGCGACTGATAAATCGGATTGCTTTGTTAGTAAGGAATGTTGCTAGGTTGGTAAGGCTTTTGCTTAGGGAGCTTACCAAAGGACTGAGAAATCGGCTCTATTAGTCTGTCTGAGGTAATTTTCAAAATGCTGTAATTATTATCGTCATAATTAAAACCATTATCATCATCATGAACTCTATGTGATGGTCTGAGCTCGGTAATGTTCAGCTTTAGAGGGAAAGAAAGTATCTTGAAAGCAGATACGACTAGACCAAGATAGGATGACTGCTTAGAAAGCCCGCGCGTCCACCACCAGCACAACACTCCACCCCGCACGATCCGGTATTCCAGGGAGCGTCCTCTCCTCCTCGGCTTCTGTGTGACCTTGATGTGGGAATCAGGAAGGATAATCGCAACCTGTGCTCTCCCGTACTGTATTGTGATTATGATACAAAATTAATAACATTTGATATACACTCTACATCAAAAGTTATTAAGACGTCCATGACGTCTTTTCTTTCGGCGGAAAGTTCATCAGCTATTTTAGGTGGTCGAATCGCCACACCATTATTGTGTCGTACATATATAAAGCCCCCTTCACACATTCCATAATCGAACCACGATAGCGCCAATAATGCAATGCGCAGAGCTGTCACGTGACGCTCGTGACGCGCTCGGCAGAGGCCACGAAAAGTTAGAACATGCACTAAGAAATCGGGAAGCTCCCCGATTTATGTACCCAACGCAGCGCTATAGTAAGTAAAACGTGACGCTTTCTTTATCTATGTAGCAGCTTCGTGACACTATCGTGATCGTCGTATGTCTATTGTGACGATAAAAAACCGTTACGCCCGCCCCCCTTTTTTGCATCACCAACACCCATCCCCGAATCTCCAACCCCTACTCCATCACCACGTGGTGATGCACCCACCCCCGTTAACCATTCACATCCCCACCACCACCACCCTCTACTCCATCAAAACAACCCCCCCGTTTCCACCCACATTCCCACCACCCCTAACAACGCCTTCTCCATCACCCCCCTCCCCCGTTTCCCCACCAACACCAAGACCCCTTCTTTATCACAACATCCCCCCCCCTGTTTCCCCCCCTTCTCCATCAGCAACACCCAGTATTATCATGGCGTCTTTCTTGCTCCTTCTCGCCTGCAGTTTTTCTATTTTTCCATTCCTCAGTAAGGTTCAGTAATGAACAGCATGCAAACCGCTCGTGATGACACTATTAGTATAGTGTTACTTTGTTGAAAGCATTTCGTATCTGCCAGATGTTTCAAAGAAAGCCCGCATACCACTTCGGGCAGTGTGTGATGAAGTGGGTCAAGGACGAAAGCTAGCAAACCATATTCGCCCATCGAT
>JACEEZ010004935.1:0-2500 GCA_016584305.1 Chionoecetes opilio | reverse complement strand
CACTGAAAGCAAGCTGAAGGACGACGCATTGGCCTTTTCCCGAAGGAGGCTCTGATGTCGAAGAACCATCCCAGGGAGGACTATGAAGAACTTCTCCGTCTCTCCTACCTGTTCCTCGGTGGTGAAGGTCCACCAAACCATTCCGCCGTCCTGGAGCTCTCCTCAAGCCCGGTGGATGGCGCAAGGCCATCTACTGCCTCAAGCTTCAGATGCTAAATCCCAGCTGTCGCTGCTGGTCGAGAGAAGGCCCGGGGTGGAACGAGTGGCCCTCTTCGTTGCTCTGGTGTACTGCAAGCAATGGCATGAGGCACCGATCTCTGTGAAAGCTCCGTTGAACGACGTGCTCTTCCTCAAGATCCTCAAGACAACCCTGACCAAACCGTTGCCAAGGCAGCAGAACAAGCCCTGGGAACGCCACCTTTTGGTACGTTTCCGAGGAAAACGCGGGACTGGCCTTCTTCGACTCAAAGGGTTGATGTGGAGAGAAGAAGCAGATGGTCAAGGGCATTGGACAAGCCCGCCACGAAGAAGGAACTCAAGCGATTGGAGGGAAAAAAGATGACGATGTCTTCCTCCCCCTCGTCCTTCGTCCTTCGAGACACGGTCCTTCTTTCAGAAACTCACGCGGACGAGGGCTTCCTGGCAAAGGACCCCGACATTGTGGGAGGAGGACGACCGATTCAAGGACGCTCGGGAAAAGGGCACTTGGCCTCCGAGTGGTCAACGATGCCGCGGAGCGGGGCATCGCCCTAGTCCAGCGCTACCTGGGGTCCATGAAGGCCGCACAGGAGAAGTATCTCCCCCAGTTAGTCCACCACCATCGGAAACTTGTGGGGCGGGAAAAGAAGGAGGACCTTCAAAAGAAGGCTTTCTGAATGAAAACAATGAAAACTGTCTGTTTTGGTTTCCTTATAAGTTTCTTTCTAAAAATGTGGGATGTTTTGAGTTTTTTCTTTGTTTTTTAAGGTTATTAGAAAATTGTTTAGTTTGTCGCGACCCCTAAATATTTTTTTAATTTCATTTAATTTCACAGAAACTCTTCTTATGCATGTGTAAATAGAGGTAAAAAACGATCAAGTGATAAAAACATGTTTCATTTTTTCCATCTATTATCTTGGGACACCCTAATATATACATATATATATATATATAATATATATATATATATATATATATATATATATATATATATATATAATATATATATATATATATAATATATATATATATATAATATATATATATATAAAATATATATAATATATATATATATAAATATAATATATATATATATAATATATATAATATATATATATATATATATATATTATATACTATATATATATATATATATATATATATATATATATATATTATATATATATATATATATATATATATATATATATATATATATTATATATATATATATATAATATATATATATATATATATATATATATATATATATATATTATATAATATATACATATATATATATAATATATAGATATATATACGCATATATAAAATAGATATAGATATAGATATAGATAGAGAGAGAGAGAGAGAGAGAGAGAGAGAGAGAGAGAGAGAGAGAGAGAGAGAAGAGAGAGAGAGAGAGAGAGAGAGAGAGAGAGAGAGAGAGAGAGAGAGAGAGAGAGAGAGAGAGAGAGAGAGAGAGTATATACGGGCAGGAGATTTTCTCTGAGACAGATTTCGTTAAAAGTGATAGCTAGTTCAGCGTTTATTATCTTTTTCAAGATATTTTCTCTGTCTTAAGAGTGTCTTATTCTCTTTAGTAATCAATTGTATGACTTCGTCGTAGCTTGTCATTGCTGTATCGCGATTTCGGGTCTAAGAACCCTTCTTCAGCAGCATGTGGAAGATGTTTTCTCCTCAGTTGTACAGGTGAGCATGATTTAGTTGTGGCGTGAAGCGCTATTTATTGATGAAGTCTGGCTGCCGCGCGCGCTAGTGGGCGGCGAGATTAGTAGATAGCTTCTGCTTCTCGTTGATTTTTGTCTCCGTGAGTGGGCGACGCTTATTGGTTGTTGACTCCTCGCTTTGTTTCTCTGTGAGTAGGCTGTTATTAGCCTTTGTTCTGTTCATGCTTGGTAGAGCTTGTAGGTCGTTTGCCTGTACGTTAAGCTTGGGATTGATGTATTTTATGTACAGTGCTTCTAGAATTGGAAGTCGCCGCACATCTACACACATGTCGACCAATTCCGTATTTTCTTCTAAAAATGTTCATGTGATGATAATGCCATATTTTTCTAATAGGTGACGTAATAGGTAACTGGTAATTGATTACTAAAGAAAATAAGACACTCCTAAGGCAAAGAGAAAATATCTTGAAAAAGATAATAATCGCTAAACTAGCTATCACTTTTAACGAGATTTATATATATATATATATACACACAAAACTATATATATGATAATATATATATATATATAATATATATATATATATATATATATATAGTATAGTATATAT
>JACEEZ010004934.1:0-20180 GCA_016584305.1 Chionoecetes opilio | reverse complement strand
AGAGCCCCTTTCATCATAAAAAGTTACTTTCATAGTATCATGAATTACTCACATACATATCCCATACATTTTAATCTCCATGTTAATCACAATCTTCGTATATATATTGAATATCTGTAGTACTTATTTAGTCTTATACAGGATAATTAAAAATTTGTGATAAATATGTTTAGGTACTACATCAGTATTGTTGTTCAAAGTGAAGTATGACTGCAAGAAAGTAACGGATCCAAGTGCCCATAGCATATGTATATAGTAATTTCGAAAAACTTTTATCAGGAAGATACGCTGCCAGACGTACAATCCCACGGGAGGCTACCAAGGGAGGGAGGGGTGCTTGGGATTAAACCCCGTGTGGTAGTCTATAGAAAGTGTCGTACCTCAGGCTTTCAACACCCCCTTGTTGTACACATTAATGTTCTATATACTTTGCTGGTATTCGTCAGTTGCATTTATTATATATGCGCGCATGTAAAAATCAAGAAATTTTCTCTCTGTGTAGGAAAAGTTGTATATTTCTGGCCCTTCATACAAAATAAATAATCATGAATAGGGGCGTGCAGTGAATCATTTGACAAATGCTTTTTTTCTACGATTAATATTTTCCCATTTTCATAAAATAATGCGAAAAATCATCTACATATAAAATGAAACGAAACAGCAACATAAAAGGTCTTATAATAAAGCCCGCAATAGTACTTTTTTTCCCATGAAAAAATAAAAATATGGCGCTGTGTCCCAACCCTAGCTTTCACCGCTATAGGCGTTTTTGCGATCATCAAATTCGACGATAGTATCTCTAATTATCAAGAAAGGGCGGAGTTAAAATTTGAAGTGGGCAAGCCTGAGGCAAGTTTACAAAAAGATCGGAACATGCTCATGGAAGAGGAAAAATATTACATTAATAAACTCCTTACCGCATGTAGCTTTTTACTATAAAATGATAAATAAAATTACATAAATACGAATATAATATGTAGTTTTGGGGGCTCTAAACTGTTTTATATCGATATATTTTAAATTAAAATGTATGGGCCCACAAGGCTCGTGGCTGGGGCAAGTTGATGTTTCTTGTCGAGAGCTGCTTGGTATGGGAAAAGGAGCCTGCATGGAGACTCGCGCGTGGTGACCCCCGGGAGTGGCGTCGTAGGGTTGGCGAGGCGACGCGCCCCCCGGCGTATGTCCCCAATGATTGATTGAACCGTTGGATGGCAACTGGCAAGCCAGAAATATACGCTCTGCTCGCAGCAGTGATACAAATGAAAATTTACATATATGGATTTTTTTGAGGAGGACATTTTATTATATCACCAAAAAGCTTAAAAAATACCTTGATTGGACTATTATGTATTCATAAATCATTACATTTTGCCTCCCCCTTTAAAACTATACATGTATTCGGTATGTTGCTGTACGAAACCCTCGCTTGTACGCTGCTCAATGCGAAAAGCTGTTTTTTGATAAAATACTTATCCCAGGGCCCAGCGTCCCTGTTGGGTACTCTCGTCTACCGAAATTCTCGTCCTCACACAAATCGGGAACTCTCGCCGATAGGAGACAATTGCCGACGGGAAATTTTTCCCGCCAACAGTTCCACTTGTAATAGTTGAAAAAGAAGAGTAAAGGGTTTTTCATTTTTTCGCATTTTCATTCCACATTTTTCGAAGACTTATTTTTTTCTTTTTAGTTTTGATGTGTTTTGAATTAATTTAGCTCGTGTTTATAGCGGACATCAATATATTTTTTATCATACCGCCCCATCATACCCCCCAAGTTGTAATTTCTGCCAAAAACGGTTGGGTTTAGGTTTACGGTCAGGTTAGGTTAGGCATACAGAAACACAGGTAAAAGCTTATTAGGTATATAGGTCATTTTGCGGGTGGGTAACAAAAAATACGCCGGAAAAAAAAGGATTTTTTGCGTTGTGTAGGACCCCAAAAATTTCCCTAGATTTGATTAATTTCCCTGGATATAGGGACATTTTCTAACCCAAATTTAACCTAACCTCCGGAAAATAACCAACCTAACCTAGCGGGGTCTCCGGCCCCCTCGACCCCAGTAATCTAGCCTAATCTGTTAACTAATCAAAATTTACATAACCTCCTGGCGGGGAGGCTCTCCCCCCTCAACCCCTCGGTAGCCTAAATAAATTTTACCTTACCACCCAAAAAAAAAAAGATCAGCATTAAATTTGGGTTCGAATGATGTATAATTTTGCATGTTTTTGAGTAACTTTATATTTTTGGGGCCCATGGGAGGGTCTACAGGGCATGGATTTTGCACAAAAAAGCTGTTTGTCAAGGGTTCCAGTTTGGCCCCCCCTTCCCAATATAAAGTATACTGTCTAAAAATATTTTCTACTAAGTTTCTGATTTCTTCAAAATTAACAATTCCGAGTCTTATAGCCCTACTTACTTTCAAGCAACTTCAAAAACACCAAGAACAGCATCATCCATTCCGTCAGTCGCGTAAAAAAACCCTTTTCGTAAAACAGATAAATGGGCGTTTTAGAAAATAATTTTTGAAAATAAATATTTATTATTTTATATATAAATATTTATCGAAAAAATAAAAAAGTAAATAGAATAAGAGAAGAGGTGAATTTGGTGGGTGTTGGAAATAAACGAAGACGGTAGAAGTGGAAGGGGCAGGGATGGGAGGAGGAAGAAAGGAGGGAGTGGGGTGAAGAAGGAAAGAGAAAGGAGGGGAGAGTAGCGGGAGGCATATTCCCGTGATTTTGGAAGAGTTTGTGGTCGAGGGATATCAAAGCCAATCACAGTTTGTCACAACTCGTGACGTCACCCAAAGAGGTGGAGCTAACATGAATCGCCGAAAGGCGTGAACTTCCCCCCTTTACCGCCCTCAAATACCTCCCTTCACCCCTTCCCAATACCTCCCCCCTCACCCCCTTAAACTTTTCCCTTCATACCTCCCTTCACCCCTTCAGGTATGAGAGAAGAGGAGAGAGAGAGAGGAAGAGAGAAGAAGAGAGAGAGGGGGAAAAGAGAGAGAGAGGGGAGAGGAGAGAGAGAAAAGAGAGAGAGAGAGAGAGAGAGAAGGGGAGAGTAATGAGAGAGAGAGAAGAGGAGAGAAATGAGAGAGAGAAGAGAGAGAGAGAGAGAGAGAGAGGGAGGGAGGGAGGGAAGGAGAGAGAGAGAGAGAGAGAGAGAGAGAGAGAGAGAGAGAGAGAAGAGAGAGAGAGGAGAGAGAGAGAGAGAGAGAGAGGAGAGAGGGGAGAGAGAGAAGAGAGAGAGAGAGAGGAGAGACTGGAAGCACACCCCCCATAATTTAAAACCTTAAATATTTTGAATCAAATTTGATTTATCAAATATTATTGCATCTTATCTGTACAAACAAACAGCGTCTAACTACAGTTTTGACCAACTACTCCACAATTTCCAAACCCGCAACCGGCAAGTTGATGTTTCTTGTTGGAGACTGCTTGGTATGGGAAAGGAGCCTGCATGGGAACTCGGCGTGTGGTGACCCCCGGGAGTGGCGTCGTAGGGTGGGCGAGGCGACGCTCCCCCCGGCGTATGCCCCCAATGATTGAATGATACATATATATATTAGATATAGATATAGATTAGATATAGATATAGATATAGATATAAATATATATTACAATTAGGGCAGTCTTCAGAACTATGACACCAGAGCACCCATATCCCTAATTTGGTGGAAGACCATGAACCATTGATGGTCCCCGAAACTGTATAGTGGGGGAACTTCACGATCCTCCGGACAAAACCCAAAACCTTATAGAGGTCGGCGACAGTTTTTCCCCCTTGAAGGCTCGGGGATTATGGGGGCAGCGTGGTCGTATGTGTACAGGCCTCCCCACAATTGTGACAAGTCACAGGTGAGAAAAGTTTGATGCCCCCGAAGGTGGGATCCTCAGGGGAGTAGGAAGTCTAAGGGGAGATCTCCTTGCGTTGTTGTAAGAGACCTTTGGATAGGCGTTGGTGGGCGGACGCTAGTCGTCCGCTAGTTGTATTGCATCTTTCGGGCGGGGCCCAGGCCTTTTTTTCCTATACTAAAAAGAGGCGAAGTTCAGGTGTCATGGAAGAAAGAATTGGTCAAGGATGATAAAATTGCCTCATATCTTCATAAGTTTCAGGCACACAGGAGGACTCAACCCAAGAATCAAACATCCGTGACAACTGGGTGACGAATTGACGGTACTACTACTTGACTATACTTGGCCCGACTTGAGTCTTGGCCGACGTGAAAATCTACGCGATCACATATAGAGTCTTATTGAAACCAGTTATGAGTGCTTGCTTCAGTAGTCGTAGTCCATAATGGTGGAGGATGGAAGGGAACGTGAATAGATCAGCAGGCCTTTCCCGTAAGGAGGCAACCCAGACGAACGGCGAAGGTACCCCTATTACATACAGCATCTCAGCCACTCGCTCGAACCTTGTTAAATAGGTAGGCTATGTCCTCATCATCTTTGTAGGATGGTAAACTCTGCCTGGAAACAGAATCAGATGGTAAATTGACTGAGGCCTACCTAGAGGCAGAGATTTCGGCCAGATTCATTTACTCCCCCGGTCAGCTTGTCGTTCCTTCTCTTTCAGCTTGTCTTTCTTCCCTCTCGGCCTTTTGCTGTTCCACAATCCAATGGGCAATATCATTTCCCCTTAAGACCAAAAGAGCCTCTCCTTGCTGCTTCAGTACTTCGAACGAAGACATTGTAGATCCGACACAGAACAAACACAGAATAACAACAAGTAAATAATTTAAATATCACCAAAAAACTCCAAAAAAGAAAAGAAATATGTACAACAAAATAGACAACACCAAACAGCGAATCAAATCAAAAAGCTTTCAAGCATTGTTCCGGGGCTTCAGGCAACAATGGCGCGCGGCGGCGACTGAAAAAAAACAATACGCCCACAATCTTAAGAATTTGTAATATAGTTTAAAATGATAACGTTATCCTGGCAAGGTCCCCAAATTTTGTCAGGGCTTAGGTTGTTTATCAATTAATATTACCAATCTTGAGAAAGGTGGGGAGAAAAGTCATGGAGTATGATTACCCATAATATATTTGCACAACAACAAAAAATCAATAACTGGCTAGCCGCCGATTACAAGAACCCAAAAAACAAACTGCAATAATAGATAATATCAGATCAGGAGTAATGTCACCCTAAGAACTCCCTGGAACCCCGGGCTGGCGAGAGGCGAACTGCAAGTTCAGCACCGTAGATTCCACTTCAGACGGCGGGGAACATTGAAATGGTGTGTGGGACAGTGAAGGGTTGACGGGAAAAGGAGCCCCGTCTTCAGAATGGCCTTCTAGGGATGAGCCAAAAGCAGTTTTGGTAGTGAGGAAGTGTTTTCAGCGTGGAGAGCTATGGCTGTCTGCCTAACCCGGGGCGGCGAAGTCCTCCGTCATCATAATGGCTCGACTACCCCTTACCCCGGGACAGGGGGGGGACGGGAGTGTTGACGTGGCTTGGGGGAATAGTGCCTGAAGCCCCGAAGCACGCCCGCTTGGTGTAAGTGAATGTGGAAATCACCGTTCCGGATGGCGGAGGGTATAAAAAGAGGCAGCTCCTTACAGGAGGTGTGTTATTGTTTTCTTTATTCGCTGACATTATGGCGGCGTTATGACATCGGACAAAATGGCGGTCGCCATGGCGGACAAATTGCTGGTGATCTGCTGATTCTGGTAGTGAAGGAAAGAGGACAAAATGGCGACCAACACAAACGAACGCAGCACCCCCTACATCAACAAAATCACTAGAATATTTGTACGTGTTGCGTAGGACAAAGGCGCCTAAAACTACGGAGTAACACAGCAAGGGTTCCACAGGTGACTAAATCGGTAATATAAAGTTTGTATTTAAGGAAGCAAAATAGCGAAAATAATCAGGTATGACCACGAAAGGGGTTATGTACGTCTAAGACAAAAGTCTTTTCATGAATTTTGGTTAAGACATCTGGTAAATGGCTAACATTTCGGTGCTGTCTGCCGTATGTCATACGAACGTAGCACTGTCATAAGTGCTTTGATCTCACCACACTCATTTCGTCATAAAAAGTTTCGTATCCTCACGAGTAATTGTTTTTAGGATTCATTACCAGGGGTGTTTAAAAAACAGAAGTGCTGAGGTTAATTATATAGCAGCGATTGAACATGGGTTCGGTGAGGCAGTCTCAGGGGTTCTACTGGGGCCCTCCGAACACATTTCAATTTTGCTATTATTATTAACTCCCTCAGCTGTTGAGGCTCGCTTCGCAAAAAACCCCCCCCCCCTCCCTTTATAACAATCCTGGATTCACCACTGTATTCCACTTTCTTTTTTAAAGGGCCATATTCGCCCACTTTCTTCTGAGTCCTTCCTTGCTTCATATTATTATCCAAATATACTCGTGAATATTGAGGCAATTTTTCTTAACATTCTGCATAGATTAAACTTGGGAAATTTTGGGCTTTATTTTTCCAAATATACTATTGAATTTTTAAGCAATTTTTCTCATTTTTATATTTTTTTATATACTTGTATTATATTTTACTCTTGCAGGGGACTAGCTTTATCCATACTCCTGCGGTGATGTATGTGCCTTCAATGGCTCAGGGGTAAAGATGAAATTGCCTGGCGATTATTGTGGGCCGAATATACTTCGCAATTCCACATCGATTAATATGAAAAACCTCAACGCATTAAATCTATTGAACCTTTGAAATACCCTTGGTTTGTTTAGACATTTTTCTCTCGGGGGCAATATGAGCTTGAAACCTTTCTGACAGTAAGGGTTAAGGTATTCAGCTTGCCAACCGACATGAACTGCCCTTAGGGTTTCATAATGTTCACAGTACATTTCAATCGGAAAAACCGTGACAAAGACTTTTTTCTTAGACTGTCAAGTTGCCGAGTTTGGAATTGAATATGGAGTGGAGTTGAAGTGAAGTGGGGCGGAGTGGAGTCCAGTGGTAAGTTGAGGCTTTTTAAGCAGTCCTGGAGTGGAATACGGGCGAGGGTGTAAGTGGGAGGGCTGGTGTCGGCGATTGGAATGACCTTTGCGTTAGCGGCGCGGCTGGGGTGGGGTGGGAGTGGTGGGTTTGGCGGCGGTAGGGTGACTTGGTACGGCGCGGCTATGTGTGGTGTGGATCTAAACATGATAGTCCTTCCATTTTACGGTACTTTTGGGTGTGCGGCCCCTGAGCATTTGACCGCTAGCTGTGTTGCCACTTCACCTTCGCCACTACTATAAAAATACTTTTCCATTCTCACCGTCCCTCGTTCCCTCCCCCAAATTTTTACCTTATCTCTCTCTCTCCTCTCTTCCCCCTCCTTCTCCTCCGGCCTCCTCCTCTCAAACCTTTTTTCTTGATTTCTCTTTTTTTCCCCTTTTCCTCCGCCTTCACTCTTCTTTTTTTATTGAATTTCTTTTTTTGGGCTTAATTTTCCTGACCAAAACCCTTTAGGTAACAGTCAAGGTTTGCGTTTTTTTATTGAAAGGTTTTCCCCGAAGGCCTATTTTCCCCTTGGTTTACTTTTAATTTTAACTGGATGGGGATAGAAACTCTCTGGATGGTTATCCAAAAGATGAACAAGATTTCAAGGGCGGGCCCGCATCAGTTTCCGAAGTCGTTCCTCTTGCCCGAGGTCCTTTTTTTTTAAGAAATAGGATTTACTGTGATATTTTTGATTAGCTGTGGGTGAGCGAGTTTAGGAAAGCCCCCTGATGGATTATTCTCAATAGTCAATCACGAAGTTCCAGGCCCGGCTGGGCAGACATTTCAGAGAGAGTAAAGGGCACTTTTTAGCTAACTAACCTTTCCTCTATTGCCACCCGGAAGTTTGCGGGGTTCTTCAATTGGGAGGGCGCACGGTGTCACTTGGGCTTCGAATTAGTTGTGCCAGCGTACCAAAGTCACAGCCTCCCAAATCCACCATAGTATTTCTCAAAATTTCGCCATCACCAACTTCCACGCCTCAGCGGGTTTTTAAAAAAAAACACACCACAACAAAAAATGCTACTTCTTCTCCTCTCCTTCCCCCCTAGCTTTCTCCTCTCCTCTTCCTCCTCCAAACCCTTTTTAAGCAGCGGGGAGCAGTTGTACAGTGACAGCAGCAGCGCAATATAAAATATAAACTGTTTTGTCGTCCAAAGCACTTATTAGTACGAGACCACTCCCAATAACACTTTCTGAATGTTGTTACAGCTTATATTTTATTTACTGCTGCCACCACCTACCATCACCGTGCCACCACAACAACCACCACCAACTGCTATTAGAAAAAGGTACTTCTTCTTCCTCCTCCTCCACCTCCTAGCTTCTCCCTCTCCTTCTCCTCCCCCTCTTCCTCCTCCCAAACCCTTCCCACAGCAGCCGGCAGCAGTTGCAGTAGCAGCAGCAGCAATAGCAGCAGCAGAAGCAGCAGTAATAAAATATAAGCCGTGTTTTTGTCGTCCAGCATTGTCTTGGTACGAAGACACACTCCAATAACACGCTGAAATGTGTGTTACACGGCTATATATATTTATTTACTGCTGCCACCACTACCACTATCACCGCTGCCACTACCACAACTACCACCAACTACTACAAAAAAAAGGCTCAGGAGAGAAGGAGAAGGAGAAGGAATATAATTAATTATATGTACCTTGTCTGTCGCGGAGCTATGCGTGGTGGTGTATGGTGTGGTGAGTCATGGTCAGATGCCACTGTTCCCCCATCACCCCCATAACAAACTCATCACGAGCGGATGGCATTGTAATATGGCCTAATTTCATTTGTTATACTTGCCCTGTTCAGTTCTTGAGTCAAAACATCATATATACTCAATTTATGAGTATTTTTATGTATATTGCGTGCCTTACAACTGCCTGGAGGCAGTTGTCTGTTTTGACAGCTCAACGTCTTTAAATACGTCATCAATGTGCCCGCAGAATGCTAAAAGTTGCCCAAAACAGCTGTTGGAAGTCGCTAGGTCGTGCAGACCGGAAGTAAGCCTCTCTGAATGTAGCCCCTGGAGCGTTGACATGTGCTCACCCTACTTGACAACGTCGCACACAGCAAGGCCTTGCCGCACCTTACAGGGATGTGTACAAACTCATGTTTTTGTCATCAGAAAAAACCAATCGTTCGTAGAATTATATAGTCCTATCATATATCAAAATGTACACAGAGTATTTAAAACTCATTTAGAAGGAGTTATTAGTTAACCATATGACAGGGTAGCGGTGCTGATGTGGCATATCCTCTAATCCCGCCAGCCACATCCAAAGTGACTTGATATTTTTAAAACACTATAGTGAAGCGTTCATGGTGTGATGCCACCTCAGAAATGGAGCCGCTTGGTGTGGGAGCCGCGGCTGGCGCGGCCATGTTTAAGCGTGGATGCCAGGCTGGAGAGCGGCTGCTTTGTGTGAACCGGGGGTGGAAGCGGCGTTGATGAAGTTGGCGCCAAAAAAGGACGTCTGCCGGCCAGGGCATTGTAGGTACGGTACGGTACGGTAATATTTTCGTAATTCGTACCTCAGATAAATACAGTACCGTAATTCCGTAACGTACCTGAATATTTGTATCGTAACCGTACTGGTACGATTAGTTTTCGTACCGTAATTGCGAACTATTTTTCGTACCCAAAAAGTTTGACTTTCAGAAACAAAATCAATAATTGACAAAAATTACCAAAAATTTCCATTGTGATTAATATACACATACTTTTGCAGGTAGTACATACAACACAGTAATTTCTACCCATTTATCTCTATATACTACATACAATTTCATAATTACATCCTATACCCAAGACTTACAAAATCATTAACTATATATATATATATATATAATATTTAAATTCATATATATATATATATATATATATATATATATATAAACACGACAGGAAAAACTTTAAAACTGGTGTAAGAATGATCATGTCTTATCAGCCGGACAATAGTCCCTAGCTGCGACGTAGTAGTTTTTGCTGAATTTCGCTGATAATATGGCACAAATTTACCTGATTTGTACATTTAGTAGCACGGGCTTAACTTTCGGACCACACTAATAGAGCTAAAATGGAATGACATGGTGATAGGAGAACGTCGTCTGGCGAAATAACTTTCTCGAGTCTTTTAACATTAATACAAGACGTTGTTGTTCTAATTTTACTAATTATGCTATCAAAAGCAGACCGGAAACGTTTGCGCTGATTCATTATGCTCCAATTTTGGTTCTTAGAGATCTCTCACACTTGTTGAGAACGTGAAAATGTTGGAACTCTCGCCGACGGGGACGAGAGTACCATAAACCTTCACCATCATCCAAATTCCACCACAAAACATTGCAAGATATCTTAAGTATGCATGACATTACTGTTGACGGACATGAACAATATTAATGTGTAGGTAGAGGTGCTGATAGGTATTGTGGAAATGGCTAGCATTGCGTTGAGGGAAAATCTTAAGAGCAAGGGCTCCACGGTAAGCTGACCCAAATGTTGGCTCTATGTGTTATACTTACTGTCCTTAACACATCTGTTTAGATTTTAATGAGTGCTGATCCTTACTTTGCCTACATGGCCGATATTAAATTTCAGGTTCTTGAGAAAAACTAAGTCCAGTAGGGTTAGGTTAGGTCAGGTCAGGTCAGGTTAGGTTAGGTTAGGTTAGTGCACAGCCCGATGGGCTCGAGGGGGGGGTGCTAGGTAAGGTCTGTAGAGTTTTGTCATCTTTAGAATAAAGGCTCAACCTCCTATCTTCTTCTTCTTCTTATAGACAACAAGCTTGGGGACATGGTGGAAACCGGAGTTGGAGGGGGAGCACACATATAAGGGAAATATGGCCCCGATAAAGTCTATGAACTAGGGAAATTTCCCTAGTTTGTGGATTTTTTTGTGGGGCCATATTTCCTTATGTGTGTGCTCCCCACCCAAAAAACCCCGGTTTCCACCATGTCCCCAAGCTTGTTGGCTATAAGAAGAAGAAGATAGGGGGTGGAGCCCTTGTTCTTAAGATTTACCATATATTAATATATATATATATATATATATATATATATATATATATATATCATATTATATGGTGTATTTCTGTATATTTTGGTTAAATAAGTATATTTATGAAAGAAGGATTAATGGCAATTTTTTGGTGTACCTGATTTTTATGTTGACATATAATTAATGGTGTAAATGATGTACAGTAAACCCTCACTTTGACGAACAAATTGGGGGAAGGATGCGAGGTTATAATTATCCGAGTGATCCGAACTTTTCGCATGTAACAAATTGTGGTCGTTATATGAGATGAAAGTTCCCTATTTCCGACTTATTCCGTGTATCGTGAACTTTGTCCGTTACATCTGACGAAAGTTCGTATACTTGCATACATGCAGCCATCACAAATGCTACACGAATACAGGGCAATTAAAAACAATCAGAACCGTACAACACATATACTGAACTTATTCGGTAAAAGCACGCATATACCGGACTGGCAGAAAAAGTGTTGAAGCCGATATTTGTTATCTAAAGGTCCGTAAAAGCGAGGGTTCAGTGTATACACTAAACTTTGAAAAAGTACTACAGGAGCATCAGTGTATATACCTAATACTTTCGGTTTGGTGACATTAAGTAGGATTAGGTTATGGGTCAGGAGTGTTTCTGCATATAGGAAATAAAAAATTATGAAACTAGTTATGAGAAATTGTATTTGTTGAATATGAATGTTAATCGTATTTACTGGCTACTTTGGTTGCAATTATCTGACCAATCAGTATTACACTGGCCCTTTGTGCATTAAAATCTGAGGTTTAAATATATTTTTTATTTTAGTGTATAGTTGGATTATTTGCTTTTGTTATTAATTTTTACTTGTCCTTATAAAACTTCTATATAGGTACACATCAACAACATACTTTTTATATTATTTGCATTTCCTTGTATATTTAGCCTGTTTATCTATAAAGGTGGCAAATATCGGTAATATTTAGGATGAAACTATGAACATGACTATTGTCATGTATGAACAAACACTCATAATGCTGTCTGTCTCTATTTCTTTTCATGGCAAGGGTTTAATCTGCAATAGTAACACAGTCTATGTTTCAGGTATGTATGTGCCGGTTGCATGAAGTGTTATCCGACCGAAGATGAAGGAGAAGACTCTGAGAGAAGGAGAGGGGGAGTAAATAAATAAATAAATAAATAAATATCTTTATTTCCATGAAACATGGTTATACTATCAAACCTACATCACAGATGTTCTATGCAATATATACTAAAATTGAAACTTCTGAAAGTCACGCAAATAAAAAAAAAATACATAAAAAGAAAGTCAAACGAAACATTAAAAGGAAATGAAATATAACATTAAACATTAAGAACTAAAAGTCACTTCAAATATCTTTAAAATACTACTAATAACATATGCAACTGCTATTTGATATGGGGAAACAAATTATAGTTCACTTAGGGTCAATTAAAAGTAAATTTATAAGTCAAGACTTAAAAGTGTAGACTTCCATAATTAATGATGCATGAAGGCAAATTGTTCCATAGTTAAGGCCTTTGTACAGTGATGGGTCTGGCACCAGTCTGTTCTGACTCTTGGCACATAAAGGTCTTTTAGCTGCCTTGTTGTACTGGCTGTATTTTCCCTGAAAATGGAAAACTATATACCACTCCGGACACAACCCATTGACAGCCTTATAAGCAGCGAGACATTTTTCATAAATATATCTTTTTAATTGTTAACCACTTTAACTCTTTTATGATAGGAGTAACGTGATCCTTCTTTCTAGCTCCTCCAATAGCTAGTTTAGCTGCAATATTTTGCAGTTTTAAAACGCTAAAAAGTAGAGTTGAGAAAAGTACTTGTCGAGTCCCATATACCCACCCATACAGTAATTCATTAAACTGGAGAGAGAGAGAGAGAGAGAGAGAGAAGGGAGGAGAGAGAGAGAGATGAGAGAGAAGAGAGAGAGAGAGAGAGAGGAGAGAGAGAAAAGAGAGAGAGAGAGAGAGAGAGAGAGAGAGAGAGAGAGAGAGAGAGAGAGAGAGAGAGAGAGAGAGAGAGAGATTAATTTAATGCCAAAAATTAGCCAAGAATGAAAAACAGCCCCCTATCTTCCAAGCAAACTATAAACCAACCCAAAAATCAGCCCACCACCAAAGCGGAAAATCCCGGCACTGGCGGCCAGATGATGGCCAGTTAATGAAATCCTCATTATACCTGACCCTTGCCATCAGGTGCAGCAGTAATAAAAAAAATAGTCACTAATGTGGAACTCGACCCAGCCAGTCCCATATGATGTCCGTAGGTGCCCGGCTCTTTACCTTGCCCTATTAATAGTCCTTGGTTTATGGAGCAAAAAAACATTAATGTGAAGGATATGTGTTGTGATCCATTCACAATATCGTCAGTCAGTTATCGTAAATTATTAATGGCTTTCATTCGAACGGTACACTTTCGTCATTGTGTGGCTGTTTTGTTTACAATTATCAGCTGTGAGCGCCAAGCGGGCGAGCCTCGAACAGCACTGTCAGCCGTTCTGGCGAGGCACGAAAGCGAGAGAGAAGCCGCAAGAAGCCGTAAGAAGCCGGCTTCTTACGGCTTCTCTCACCAAAATTTGCCTATAGTATTGTAGAATTAGGTATAAAACAAGATAATATAAATATAGTGATATGATAAAATTAATAATCTCAGTGGTATTAACTAATACCACAATTAATCAGAAGGATAATGTAAAGTAAGGGTTGTGGGGGAAAGTTATTGGAACCTCCACGTGTAGCCAAAGCTACGTGTACACAGCCCTCCACCAGGTGGAGAGTTTAGTCACGCTCTCGATTATCAACAGTTAAGGTGTAGTCACGTTTGACCAAAATCGTGTGTTTAATAATTAACCGCTCAATCGGTTGTTGAAAAAGGACGTGGTACATCACCACACAAACGAATATCTCGCCCGGGGTTAATAATTCCATTGGTACCCTGGAAAGTACCAGCCTCCAGCCATTAACCAGGAACACCACGTGGGACCAACAACTGCCACTTGGAATACACACGTGGATATAATCTAGGTCGTTTTTGGGATATCTGGAGGTGAGAATTCATTCCACATTGATTTTAATTTCCACATTGGTGCCCTCGAGTATAGGATATCTACGGGTATGTACAAGGTGGCCGTTGTTGGACATAGCTTATGCCCTCAGCGACTGTCGTTTGAAGGCACGAAGGTGAGGCCTTTTCCGGGCTCCAGGTGGCCGGGCATATCAATTTAATACAGAGGCTCGCCTAAATCAAATACTCCAGTGGCCCCCATGAAACTCACGGGTTTTCTTTCCTCCCGGGGGTAATGAAAAAAGAAAAACGTTGTAAACCCCCGAGTTCCCTTAATTTAAAAAACATCAAGGGGATTGGTTTTAAGGCCCAAAAAATTTAGAAATGTGGCAGTCCGGTTTGGGATTTTGTTTTGATAGGGGCCTGAAAAAGACCAAATTTCTCTCATAGACCCCCCCAGATGAGCCAACCCGAGCTACGATTAAAAGGGGGAAAGGGGGCAATTTTTAAAAGGGCCTTGGGAAAAACCGGGAATTTTAAAGGGTTTGCCCATAAAAGGCAGTTCATTTTTTTAACCCCGGGGAGGGCCTTTTTTGAAAAAGAACCTTTCCCGAGATTTGGGGGGGCCATGGACCCCGGAGAAAGGGTTGGTAAATTTGGGCAAAAAATAAGATAATTTAATTTTTATAAATCCTAAAAAAATGGAGTGGGATGCCCTTCCCCAAACACTAGGAGGGTACTGGTCCGATTTTAAAAAACCCTTAACCAAAACCCGTTCCCCACGCCCCCCCTTTGGTAAAAAACCTCGACTTGGCCACCTCGACCCACCTGCCGCGTCACAAACAACCACAGCACACATGCCGCATTAGTACCATCCGCCAACAATGATTACAAGTTAGTTTTTATAAATAAAGTGGTGGATGGTCATAGGCCTGGCTGCGCGGTAGGCTTTGGTAGACCGAGCCAACGGAAACATCCACCACTTAGAATATTTAAACACCTAAGTAGGGAACACTAACTGTAATCTTACATATAATTTTTCTTTCACTTCATCTAATTATCAACTAAATCATGGCAGAAGGGGCTAAACTCGCATTAGCGGCTAAATAAGGATGGCTTACACGAATATATGCAACGTGTGAGGAAACAACTAAAGCTATTCCTATTGACTATTCTAGTTTAAATACGGGTGTGCTAATGTAAAAACGTTAATGGCATAATTATGAAGAGGCTTACTTCCTATATGAAGTTCTGTTAAGAGAAGCTGGGGATAAATAATTAATTCAACATTGTGAGACCAAGTATGAGCAAGAATGTAAAAAATACCTGGATACGGTATTCGAATATGATAAATTAGGGCGTGATCAGAAACCCACAGCTAAAGCCTCTTTCCCCCAAATTAAATTACCAGACTTGTCAGTGCCCCACTTTGAAGGGGAAAATTAGTTCTTCTTTTGGGACAAATTCACATTAATTGATGATAGGACTGAATTAACAGAGGTGCATACATTAACTTATTTGTTGGGTCAGTTGAGAGGTCCTGCATATCTGCTGGTAAAGGAATTAACAATTGAAATTGGCAATTATAATGTGGCACTCAAGATTCTTAGAGATAATTTTGAAGATAAAGACTTGTTTATAAATAATCTTTTCTGCAAGTTTCCATCTACTGAGCCCTTCTCACATTTTCAGAGAATTCGAAGAGTTCAGAGTAACTTTAAATTGCACCCTAAGAGCAATTGAAGGTCATAAACCCTTTATGGAGTCAGACTGGATGGTCAGTATCATGATATGGAGAAAATTACCAAACAGGATGCAAGACCGTTTAAATCAGAGGTACAATAGTAATTATTTGACGAACAAACAGATAGATGAGGGATTATTGCAGGAGTGCAAACATCTGCAGGGTATTGAGCAGGAACCCCCCCCACAGGGAAATTGAAATAACTAGACCTAAGGGTAATCAGCAATAACAGCCACCTTTAGAGTTTATAGATCCCTCATTAGTGGGTAGTTACCCGCCCCTGCTAAATTTACGTGGTAAAAACCTTAGATAATTTAAAAGACTCGACAAAAGAAAAACCCACTAAGACCTACTCAAAGAACAGGGCCTTCCTAAATATAGGGTTTTTACTAGTGAATTTAAAATGCGCATTATGTGGGGAAGAGCATCCACCCCCATTTTGTAATATACCAGTTTGTTCCACTAAGCTTAAAAGGAAATGAACCTAATTGCCTAACCTCCCCTTAGTGGTAAACATGCTGTAAAAGCCTGTCCTTTAAATTGGGTACTTGTAAAAAAGTGTAGAAATTTCATTAATCCATAGTCCTTGTCTAACGGGATTTTAAAACGATCCTACGGTCTTAAAATTAGCATAACTGTAACAAAAACGAGTAGTTTCATCCGATGTCCTACGGAAAAATTGAAGGTGAGCCACAATGGAATTGGTAATTATTGAAAAGGCAATGTTTGACGTGGGGCCAAAAAAATTTTATTGTGGGGAATAGTTTAATTACAAACTACCCATAATAGAAAGGACTTGCCCTACAGGATTTTTTGCCAACAACGAAGCTAAAAAATTTTATATAGATCGACCACTAGTCCAATTAGAAAAAATAAATGTAGGTAGCTTCTGAGTTTAAAATTTGGTATAAATTTAATTTTTAAAAGGGTAAAATCTACTGCTGAAAGTTGAAAGGAAAGGTTTAGATAGTTTAAAAAAACCTTTGAAAACGTTGATGGTCCATTCCAATTTAAAAAGGCACGATTTTTTTGGGGGAACCTAAGTAAGGTCATCAAGAGACATAACATAAAACTATGTTCACCAGTGTGGGGTAAAGAATAATGGGGGTCTATCTCACAAACATCAAGTCGAAAAGAGGAAGGTATTCCTGTCATGCACAACCCCCTCATTTGCTAGAAATTTGGACCTTTAGTACCCCCTCAAATCAAAAAGAGTTTTTAAAAAAGGGGATACCCCTTGCATAGATTAGGGATCTGGAAACTTTTGGTATAAAACCTAAACAAGTACCACAAAAGGAAAAATCTTAGATCACTATGATATACTGTTAATATGGAACGGCAAATATGAAGTAGGATTACCTTGGCAAATAGATGCCCCCTGTTTACCTTCCCAATAATAAAAAATTAAGAAAACCAAAATTTAATATTTTGGAAAAAATAAACCCTTTAAATTGGAGGGGTATTAAAATTTTTCCAAAATTTAAAAAAATGTTTTTAAAAAACTACCCCAGTAAAAAAGTGGTCCTTACCTCATTATAATCCATGCCCCTTTGAACAAAACCCCCCTTTAAAGTTTTCCCCGAGAAAATTTTTCGTTTTCCTTGAAGGAGCTTGCTATGGATTTTGAAAGGCCCAAGGGTTTGAAGATTCAAAAACAAGAATTTAAAAGAAAAGACTAAGAATCTATGGCCCCGAGAACGTTTTTGCCCAAAAAAAAGAAAGGTGTAATATGTCCTTATGAGCCCATTACCATTCAACCTATTTGGAACGTTTTTCCCTTTTTCCTCAACTAAGCTTTCAGGAACTAACTTCTTGTTCTACCCTGGGAAAACCGTAAGACTTTTATCTTTTAAAAATCCCTATAACTAAAAACTTCTATCATCGCCTTACTCTCTCTTCATTGAGGTAATTTAAAACTTTTCTCATAATAAAGACGATTTTATTTTTTGAGTAATCCTTCTTGCATTTTTCTAAAAACATAATCCTCCGTAAAATGGGAAGAAAAATGAACTGAATAGTTTTAGGTGAGCCGCAAAATAGCAGATAACTTTAGAATAACTTCCCATATACTTTAAACCTTTAAAATTAAAGAAAAGAGAATTTAAAAAGGAATTTAAATAATAATCAATTAAAGGGATGACTTTATCGAAAAACTAGACAGTATAGTGGATCATAACTAGGACATTATTTACATCATCATGCAGTGGCCAGAGTTCATCAACCACCCCAATTAAAATAGTATTAAATTGTAGTTTCAAAGCAAAAAAAAATTCTAGCTTAAATGACTGCCTTCTGACAGGCTCTTGTCAAATTTAGTAGTAATTTAGTAAAATTCGGAACAGATAAATTCGCCATGTGGCTGATATCTCCAAAGCATTTTCAAAGATTAGGTCTAAGGGAAGAAGACAGAGATTTCACAAAAATTCCTATGGCCTGAAAATATAGTTAGGAGGACAAGTCCACTAGCAACACATAGGTTTAAATTTAACCTTTTTGGTTCCCTGCTCAAGCCCTTTCTTATTATATAAAACATTACAGTATCATTTTAGAGGTTCAGATTGTCCAGAATTAGGGAAGAACTTCTATATGGGGACGGCAGAAAAATGATAGGATTATGATAAATATATCTGACTTTTAGTAAGGCATTGACAAAGTACCACACGAGCGATCTTAAATAAGGTTAGGGCTCATGGAATAGGATGGGAAGGTTCTTCATTGGATCAGAGCTTGGAAAGTAAAAGGCAACAAAGGGTTACAATTAATGGTTCAAATCTTGAATGGGGACTGGTGACAAGTGGAGTTCCACAAGGGTTGTTTTGGATCCATTACTATTTTTGATTTACATCAACGACTTGGATAGTGGGATTAGCAGTGATATTCAGCAAGTTTGCTGATGATATTAAGCTAGGTAGGATTATTGGATCACAGTCTGATGTAAACTATTGCAGGGGGACTTAGATAAACTTAACGAGTGGGCAGTCAGATGGCAGATGGAATTTAATATTGATAAATGCAGCGTTATGAATGTTGGTAGAAAAAAACCCCGGGGAAAAATACATCATAAGCAATGTATCGCTGAAAAGATCAGAAGGTGAAAAAAATCTTGGAGTGAGGATGAGCCCAGACCTCCGACCCAGGAAACAATGTATTGAGGCCAGAAATAGAAGCTAATAGAGTATTAGGATTCATTACCAGAAGTGTTAAAAGTAGAAGTGCGGGAAATTATTTAAAGCTTATCTGGCTCTAGTAGGCCCTCACCTAGGACTATGCGGTTCAGTTTTTTATTCCATATTACAGGAAGGATATAGCCTTGTTTGAAACAGTGCAGAGAAGGATGACTAAAATGATACAAGGGAGCGTAACTTTAGTTATGAGAGGAGAGTGAAGTTATCAAATTACACCACTCGAGAGACGCAGAGTAAGGGGCGATCTGGGTAGAAGTTTTTAAGTGGATAAAAGGGGTTTATTTAAAGGAGAGGTAGGAAAAGTTATTACGGCTTTTAACCAGGGTAGAACCAAGAAGTAACGGATTCAAGCTGGAAAAGCATATAATTAGAAAGGAAATAGAAAAAACTGGTTCACAATAGGTTGGTGAATGAATGGAATGGTCTCAGTAGACAGGTAGTTAGTGCGGAGTCATTAGGGAGCTTTAAAGAGGAGCTGGATAGGTTATGGATGGGATGAAAGGGGATGTAGGTAGTGTTAGGCGACAGGAACTACCACGTATAGGCCTCGCGGGGTCTTGTAGCTTCCTTATTTTTCTTATGTTCTTATGTTCTTTTATGGATAATTTCAGGGGAAGATAAATTCAGAGGAAGACTAATGAAAATGTATAACCCGGCTAATAAAGAATGCAGGAAGGCCAGTCGCCCTTTACAGAGTTGGAATACAATTCTCCAAAGTAGAAAGGATAATAAGGAAAGACTTCCTTAATTATACAGCACCAGAAGTCCAATCAGTGTACGATTGTGGTGGAATGTAAAAACTGATTAATAAGATTAAAGGCTCCAGATTTGTCTGATGTAGTTTTAAACCCAAAAAGAACACTCTTTAAAACAGGTCAGCCACTATTTGAACCCTTGGGCATAGTGAGCCCAATAACTATAAGGTGTAAATGTCTAATACAAAAGGCCTGGGGAGAACACCTCGATTTGGATACCCCCCTTGATGGGAAATATACAACAGAATGGGAGACTATAAAATACGAGTTCAATAAAAAAAATGAAATTTACATAAGAGAAGAATAAATACTGCGGGCGACAACCCCAGCAATACCATATTTTTGAGCTTCAAAAAGTGCAGATGGGCAGAGCTACCTTAAGCAGGAGAGGAAGAATTAACTATGTTAAGACTCTGGTTCCCCATAAGCCTAGAACCCTGCCTCAAGAAGCTACTGCATTAGAATAGGCAC
>JACEEZ010004932.1:0-12901 GCA_016584305.1 Chionoecetes opilio | reverse complement strand
TTTAGAATAATTTGCACCTATAAGTAGCTTATTAAGCTATTAACTTAAGCTATTAAATAGAAGAGTAAGAGGTTATTTATTGGAATATAACGGTATATTGCAAGCGTTTTTCATAGTTTCTTCTAAACTGTAGCGTTATTTTATATATATACAAATAGTTTTGCTTATTATATTGCTATAAAGCCATAAAATGTAGTGTTTTCAATCATTTTAGCTAGTTATCAGTGATATGTATCTGTTTTCCTACAAATTGATGTATAAAAATTTTTTTTTGAATAATTTGCAAATATAAGTAGCTTACATTACATTAAGCTATTAAATAGAAGAGTAAGAGGTTATTTATTGTGATATAAAGGTATATTGCAAGCGTTTTTCATAGTTTTTTCTAAACTGTAGCGTTATTTTATATATACAAGTAGTTTTACTTATCAGATTGCTATAAACCTATAAAATGTAGTGTTTTCAATGATATTAGCTATTTATCGGTGATATATAGCTGTTTTCCTACAAATTGATGTATAAAATCCTCTTTTTAGAATAATTTGCACCTATAAGTAGCTTACATTACATTAAGCTATTAAATAGAAGAGTAAGAGGTTATTTATTGTGGTATAACGGTATATTGCAAGCGTTTTTCATAGTTTATTCTAAACTGTAGCGTTATTGTATATATACAAGTAAGTTTACTTATCATATTGCTATAAACCCATAAAATGTAGTGTTTTCAATGATATTAGCTATTTATCGGTGATATATAGCTGTTTTCCTACAAATTGAAATATAAAATCCTCTTTTTAGAATAATTTGCACCTATAAGTAGCTTACATTACATTAAGCTATTAAATAGAAGAGTAAGAGGTTATTTATTGTAATATAACGGTATATTGCAAGCGTTTTTCATAGCTTCTTGTAAACTGTAGCGTTATTGTATATATACAAGTAGTTTTACTGATTATATTGCTATAAACCCATTTTTTTTTTAAATTTTTTTAAAAAAAGGTTTTTATTGTTTACTTAGGGAAAAATTTTTTTTTTTAAAATTTTTGCCCTTGTAGTATTTCATTAAATTTAAAAAAAAGGGAAAATATTTTTTTTTTTTAAGGATATTAAACTTTTATGTTTTTGTAAATTACAAAATTTTTATTATAAAAATTTTTTTCATAATTTTCATAAACCCTTTTAAAATTTTGGTTTAATGAATTAGTTTTTTTTTTGATTAAAAAGTATTTTCCAAGGTTAAAATTTTTTTGAATAATTTCAAAAATTTAAACAAAATTAAAAGTTTTAAAAGGGAAAAAAATTATTTTTAAAGGATTTGCAAATTTTTTTGTTTTTTAATAGTTTTTTAAAAAATATTTCTTTTTAATTTTTTTAAAACCCTAAAAGTAGTGTTTTCAAGTTTTTTAGAAGGAAATTTTTTAAATTAATAAATCCCTTTTTTAAATAATTTCCCCTTTGTACTTACTTAATTTTTATTAATAAAGGTAGGGAAAAATTTTTGATTAAATTTGGGTTTTTTTTTCTTTAAAAAGTGGTTATTGTTTTACAAATTTTTTTATTAATTTTAAAAACCCCAAAAAGTAGGGGTTTTTTAATTAGCTATTTTGGTGATATTATTTTTTACAAATTAAAATTTTAATTTTTTTTTAAATATTTGAATATAAGATTTTTTTAATTGCTATTAAAAAAAAGTAAAAATTTTTATTTATTTAAGGTATTTGAACGTTTTCAAAATTTTTTTAAATTCTTTTGAATTCAATAGGTTTTCTTATTAATTGCTAAAAAAATTTAAAAGTAGGTTTTTTTTTTTGTATTTTATATTGCGTTTTTTCAAATTTTGGGGAAAAACTTTTTTGAAAAATTTATAAAGTAGTTTTCTTAATTATCTAAAAAATAAAGAGTGGGTTTTAATTTTTTTATTCGGGTTTTTAAGCGTTTTTCAATTTTTAAAACCCTTTTTTTTAATTAAAATTTTTCAAAAAAAAAAAAAAAAAAAAAAAAAAAAAAAAAAATTTTTTAATTGTTTTTAAATTTTTAATTTTTTAAAAAATGTTTTCCTACAAATTGGTATAAACCCTTTTAGTAATTTTAATTTAATTAAATTTAAACTTTTTTAAAAGAGTAAAAAATTTTTGGATTAAAGATTGAAGCGTTTTTATAGTTTTTGAAAGTAGGGGTTTTTATTATAAAGGTTTTAAATTTATTTTTTTTTAAACCCTAAAAATATTTTTTCAAGTATTTTATTTTCATATATGCTTTTTCCAAAATTGGTTTTCAATTTTTTTAGTATTTGAATATAAAATTTCTAATTTAAATATAAAAAATAAAATTATTTATTGTTTTATAAGGTATTTTTGAAGGTTTTTTAAATTTTTTTTTAAAATTAGGTTTTTTATTCAAAATTTTTTCTATTTTTAAAATTTAAAAGGGTTTTTTATTTAGCTATTTTAAAAATTAGTGTTTTAAAATTTTGTATAAAAAATTTTTTTGTTTTCACCAAATTGTTTAAAAATTTATTAATGAAATAAGGGTTTTTTTTTGGTATAAAGGAATTGGGGTTTTTTTAAGTTTTTTAAACTTTTTTTATTTTTTTAAAATTTTTTTTATTTTTTTAAACCCAAAAAGTTGGGTTTTTTATATTTAAATAAAAGTTTTTAAAGTTTTTCCCAAAATTGGTTAAAACTTTTTTAAAAAAAAAAAATTTTTTTTTAAAAAAAAACATTAAACTATTAAAAAAAAAAGAAGGGGGAAAATTTTGTGATATAACGGTATTTAATTTTTTTTTTTTTTTACTTTTGTTATTAAAAATTTTTTTTTTTTTCATAAACCCCAAAAATTTTTTTTTTTAATTTTTTCGGGGGAAAAAGGTTTTTCCCCTTTAAAAATTAAAATTTTTTTTTGAAATTACCCCTTTTTAAAAAATTTTTTTTTAAAAAAAAAAGTAAATTTTTTTTTTAAAAGGCCCCTTTTTTTTTTTTAAATTATTTTTTATTTAAAAGGTTTTACTTTTTATATTGCTATAACCCATAAAAGTATGTTTCAATATTTTAGCTATTATGTGATATATAGCTGTTTTCCCCCAAATTGAGTTTTTAAAATCCTCTTTTTAGAATAATTTTCACTATAAGGCTTTCATTAATAAAGCTATAAAAAGAAGAGAAAGGTTTTTTTTGTGTATAAAGGTATTTGCAAGGTTTTTTTGTTTTTTAAATGTATTATTGTATTAACAATGTTTTACTAAAATTGTTCCCAAAAATAGTTTTTCTTATATTACTTTTTTCATAAAAATTTTTTTAAAATGAATTAAAAATTTTTTGGGAAAAAATTTCCCTTTTAAATTGAAATAAAGTATTAAAAAGAAAATAAAGGGGTTTTTATTTATATCTAATTTAAACGTTTTATATTTCGTATTTTACCTTTTTTTGTATAAATAAAGTAGTTTTCTTTTTTGCTTAAAAATAAAAATTTGTGTTTTTAAATTTGATTTTCAAAAAACTTTTTAAAAATTTTAAATAAAATCCTCTTTTTAAATAATTTCAAAAAAGGTTAAATTAAAATTGTATTAAAAGGAAAAAAGAGGTTTTTATTGTTTAAACTTAGCGGTTTTTAATTTTTCAAATTACTTATTGTATAAACAAAAAAAGTTTTTTTATTAAGCTATAAACCCCAAAAAGTTTTTTTCAAAATTAAATAATCTTTTTAGTGTTTTCCTAAAAAATTAAAAATTTTAATAATTGATAAAAGTTGAAAAATTAAATTTTTTAAAAAAGGGGGGGGTTTTTTTTTTTTAATAACGGTATTTTTCCAGGTTTTTTAATTTTTCCTTTAAACTTTTTAATTGGTTTTTTTTTTTTTATTATTTTTTTCCCTAAAATTTTGGGGTTTTTTAAAGATTTTTAATTTTTTTAAAAAATTTTTTTCCTACAAAAAAGCATAAAATTTTTTTTTTAAAGTTATATGAATTACTTTTTAAGCTTTTAGGGTGGGGGGAAAATTTTGGTTTGGTAATTAAGGTTTTTATATTTCTTTAAAATTTATTTTTCCAAATTTTTTTTATTTTTCCTAAAAAAATAAAAAATTTTTTTTAATATTTGATTTTTGTGTATTATTTTCCCAAAATTTAAGATAGATTTTTTAAAATATTTGCCAAAGTTTAATTCTTTTAACGTAAAAAGAAATAAGAGGTTATTTATTGGTTTTAAAATAATTTAAAGGTTTTCAAGTTTTTTTGTTTTAGGGGTTTTTGTTTTTTACAAAAATTTTTTAAACTTTTTTTATAAAAAAAATTAAGTTTTCTAATTACATTTTTCATAATAATAGGTTTTTAAAAATTAAGTTAAACCTTTTTGAAAATTTTTTAAAAAGTTCTTTAATTAGCTTATTTAAAAAAGATTATTTTTTTTGTTTTAAAAAAATTGGGGGGTTTATATTTCTTTAAAGTGGTTATTGTTTAAAAAAAAAAATTTTTTAATTTTTTTAAACCCCTAAATAGTTTTTCAAAATTTTACTAAATTTTGGAAATTTTTTTTTAAAATTGAAAATTTCTCTTTTTAAAAAAACCCGTAGCTTTTTAAAACTATTTAAAGTAGGTAAAAATTTTATTTTTAAAAAATAAATTTCAAGGGGTTTTTTTAGTTTCTTTTAAACTGTTTCTTATTTTATAAAAATTTTTAATTTATTGAAAAACCCTAAAAATTTTTTTAAATAAGTATTTTTGATATATAGGTTTTTCAAAAATTTTTAAAAAATTTTTTTTAGAATTTTATATAAATTTTTACTTAAATATTTAAAAAAAAGGTTTTTATTTTGATATAAAGGAATTTAAGCGTTTTCAATTTTTTAAAAAGGGTTTTTTTTTTTTTTAAATATTTTCCCTTTTTAAGCATAATATAAAAAGTTTTAATGATTTTTGTATTACGTTTTATAGCTTTTTAAAAATGAGGTAAAAATTTTTTAAATAATTTACCCATAATGCTTCTTAATTGTTTAAAAGAATAAAATTTTTTTTGGTAAATTAATTTAAACGTTTTTTTATTTTTTAATTACTTTTTTTTTAAAAAAATTAGTTTTACTTTTCATAGCTATAAATAAAAGTAGGTTTTAAAATTTTTTGTTTTACGGGATATTAGGGGGTTTTTTTAAAATTAAATTAAAAAATTTTTTTAAATAAAATTTTACCCATAATTTCTTAAAAATTAAGATTAAAAAAGAAATAGAGGTTTTTTTTTTTAAAGGTTTTTAAACTTTTTAAAATTTTTTGTAAAATTAAAATTATTGTATTAATAAAGAGTTTTAAATTTAAATTTTTTAAACCCAAAAAAAAGGTTTTTAATTTAATTTTTTGTAAAATTAGCGTTTTCCTACAAAGAAAATTTTAAAAATTTTTTAATAACATAAAGTTGTTCATTTTTAAATTTATAAAAAGGGAATTTTTTTTAAAAGGGGATATTCCTTTTAATTTTTTTTTTAAAGTACTTTTTTTTATAATAAAAGTTTTAAACTATTTATTGTTTTAAACCCATAAATTTTTGTTTTTTCAAATTTTTCATTTATATAATTTTAACGTTTAAAATTGGGGGTAAACCCTTTTTTAAAAAATTTTCATTAAAAAGTATTAATTAATTATGTTTAAATGAAGAAAATTTTTTTTGGGAAAAAGTTTTAATTTTTTCTTCTTGTAATGAGGAGTTATAAAGTGTTTTTGGGGATATTGCAAAACCCTAATTAGGTTTTTAAAATTTTCCTGTTATGTTTTAAAATTGTTTTCCTACAAATTGGGGGTAAAACCCTTTTAAAAATATTTCAATAATAGCTTAAAATTTAATTTAAACTTTAAAAAAAAGATAAAATTTTTTTGAAAAAAGAATTTTAAGGTTTTCATAGTTTTTTAAAAGTAGGGGTTATTATATAAAGTATTTTTCTTTTTTTTTAAAACCCCAAAATTAGGTTTTTAAAATATTCTTTTGTTTTATTTTTCCCAAAAATTAAGTATTCCTTTTTTTTTAAAAATTTTTTATATAAATGTTCTTTTCATTCAGTAAAAAAATTTATTTTTTTGGTTTTAAGGTAATTAAGCTTTTTAAAAAAGTTTTTTTGTAAAAAGTATTATTGTTTTCAAGGTTTTTTTTTACTTTGTTAAAAAATAAAATTTTGTTTTTAAAAATTTTTTTAAAAAATTAGTGTTTTTTTAACATTTATGTTAAAAATTTTTAAATTTTCACCATAAAGGGAAAATTCTTAAGATTTAATAATTAAGGGTTTTTTTTATATAAAGAAGAAGGTTTTTTTTAATTTTCAAATGAGCGTTTTTATATTTTTAACTGTTTTTTTATTTAAATTAAAAATAAAAAATATGTTTCAATATTTTTGCTAGTTTTAGGGGATTAGCTGTTTTCAAATTTAATAAAAAACCCTTTTTTAAAAAATTTTATATAATACTTAAAATTAACTATTTAAAAAAAAAATAAAGGGTTTATTTTAATAATTATTGAAAAAGTTTTATGCCTTTTTTTGAGGGTTTTGTAATTACAAGGGATTTTACATTTTCTTTTAAACCCCAAAAATTTTAAAAGAATTTCCCATTATTGTTTTTTCGTTTTTAAAATTCAAAAATTTTTTAAAAATTTTCCCCTTAAATTCACTTAAGTATTAAATAAAATAAAGGTATTTATTTAATAAAGGTTATTGCCACTTTTTTTTAAATTTCTTGTCTTACTTTTTTATATTTAAAAGTTTTTTATTATATTTGCTATAAACCCTAAATGTAGTGTTTTTTAAGATTTAAAGTTTTCAGGAAAAAAGCTGTTTTTCCTAAAATTGAAGTATAAAACCCCTTTTAAATAATTTGCACCTATAAGTGCTTACATTACATTAAGCTATTAATAGAAGAGTAGAAAATTTATTTTATAACGGTATATGCAAGGTTTTTATAGTTTCTTGTAAACTGTAGCGTTATTTTTATTTTAAAGTAGTTTTATTATTTTATAAACCCCAAAAAGTGTTTTTAATTTTTTAGCTATTATCGGTGATTTTCTGTTTTCCTAAAATTTAAAATATTAAAATTTTTTTAAATAATTGCACATATAAGTATTAATAAATTAAAATTTAAATTTTGGGGTAAAGGTTATTTTTTATATCAAAATTTAGCGTTTTTTTAAAAAATTTTTTTAACTTGTTTTTTTTAAAAAAAGTTTTATTATTTTTGCTATTTGGGGGGTTTATGTTTTCATTTAGGTATAAAATTTTTTAAAATTGATATAAAAAAAATTTTTTAAATAATTTATAAAGAGAAATTAATTTTTTATTAATAAAGGAAGGGTTTTTTTTTAAACTTATTTAAATTTTTTTTAAGTTTCTTTAAAATTGCTTAATAAAATAAGGTTTGTTTTACTTTTAATTTCTTTAAAAAAAAATAAAATGATTTTTAATTTTTTATATTTACTATAATTTGTTTTTTACAAAAAAATAAAAATTTTTTAAAAAAAATTTTATATAATTTTAATTACTTTTAAAAAAAGGTAAAGGGGGATTTTTTGTTAAAAAGGTTATGAAGGTTTTTTAACGAAATGTAGGTTTTTTGATTTATAAATTTTTTATTTTTCTAAAAATAAAAAATTTGGTTTTCAATTTTTAGCTTTTTGGGGGGGGAATATAGGGGTTTTTAAAATTAAGTATAAAAATTTTTTAGAAAAAATTTTAATTTTTACTTAAAAAGTATTTAAAAAAAGAGTAAATTATTATTGTTTATAACTAAGAAATTTTTCAAAGTTTCTTTTAAAAATTTGCGTTTTTTAAAAAAATTTTCTTTTTTTTTGTAAAAAACCCCTAAAAGTAGGTTTTTAAATTTTAGCTAGATAGGAAAAAAAGTTTTAAAATTGGTTTTAAAACCCCTTTTAAAAAATTTTTTTTAAAGTAGCTTAAAATTTTTAAAATAAAGAGTTTAAATTATTTTGTATAAACTAATTGAATTTTTTTTTTTGTAAAATTTTCCATTTATTACAAAATATTTTTAAAAAATAAATTTCTTAAACCCCTAATTAGGGTTTTTAAAGATTTTTTAAATTTATTTTATAAACTTTTTTCAAATGGGTTAAATTCTTTTTAAAAATTTAAATAAAGTAGTTTTTTAATTTTAATTCTTTAAAAAAAGTAGGGTTTTTTATTGTTATAAGGTATATTTAAGCGTTTTTTTAATTTTTTAAATTTTTTTAAAATGTTTTATTTTTTAAAATTCATAAAAATAAAAAGAGGTTTTAATTATTTTGTATTTTCGGGGATATTAAATTTTTTTTCCTAAAAAGAATTTTTTCCTTTTTTGAATAATTTTACCCCAAAAGTAGTTATTTACTTAGTATAAATTTTAAAAGGGGGGTTTTTTTTAATTTTGGAATATAAATTTTAATTTTCAAGTTTTTAAACGTAGGGTTTTTTAAAAAAAAAGTTTTTATTATTTAAAATAAAATGAGTTTTTCATGTTTAATTTTTTTTAGGCCCCCCTTATGTATAAAATTAATTTTTTAATAAATTTTCATAACCCCAAAATATTAAGATTAAAAAATTTTGGGGATTTATTTTTAAAAAATATTAACTTTTTAAATTTCCTTTTAAGTAGCTTAATTAATAAAAATATTTTTTTTAAAGTAAAAAATAAAATTTTTTTTTCTGTTTTCCGGTTATCTTTTTTCCCCAAAGGTAAAAAATTCTTTTTAGAATTTTATATAAGTAGTTTTAAAACATTGTTTAAAGAAAATAAAAGGGGGAATTTATTAAGGAATTGGCGTTTTCCCAAAAATTTTTTAAAAATTAGGTTATTTTAAAGTAGTTTTCATTTATTGCTAAAAAAAAAAGTAGGTTTTTGAATTTTTTTATTTCGGTTTTATTTTTTCTCAAAAGAGGCAAAACCCTTTTTTTAAAAAATTTTCCCCATAAACTTAATAAATTAAGCTATTAAATAGAAAAGGGAAAGGTTTTTTAATGGGTATAAAATTTTTTTTTTTCCTAAAGTATTTTATATTAAAATTTTTTTATTTTATTTATAACCCCCCAAAAAGGGGTTTTTTTTTTATTATATATTATATAAATTTTTTTCCCCCAAAAATTGGGGAAAAAAATTTTTTTAGAATAATTTTTTTTGCACCTATAATTAGCTTTCATTACATTATGCTATTAAATAAGATATTTTTTATTATTTGCATATAAGAGTACATTGCAATTATTTAATAGTTGTAAGAGGTATTTATTGTGATATAACAGTATATTTTCACGTATTTCTAGTTTCTTGTAAACTGTAGCGTTTTGCATATATAAGTATTTTACGTATATATGCTATTATCCCATAAAAATTTCAATTATAAAACCTCTTTTAGGTGATATTTGCTTTTCCTACAAATTGAAGTATAAACTTTATTAAGAATAATTGGCCTATAATTGTGACATAACATTAAGCTATTAATATAGTGTTATAGGTAATTATGTGTGTATACGGTATATATATGCAAGCGTTTTTTATTTTTTGTATAACAATGTAGGTATTGTATATAATACAAGTAGTTTTTTTCATATTGCTTTACCCATACAAATTGCAATGATAAGCCTTTTTTTTAGATAGTTTCCTACAATTGAAGTATAAAATCTCTTATTAGAATAATTGCACCTATTAAGTTGTTAATAACATTTAGCAAGCTTTTATAGTTTAAATGTATTATTATATAATATATTGCAAGCGTTTTTCATATTTATTCTAAACCAAGTTTTGTTTTCAATAGTTTTTCTTATTATATGCTATAATCCATACAAATGTAGGTTATCAAAATTTAGCTATTTATCAGTATATTTCAGCTGTTTCCTCAAATTAGTATAAAATCCTCATTAATAGAATAAGTTGATTTATAAGTGCTACATACAGTTTGTATTCAAAGGGTTTTGCTAAATTTTTTATGTAGTTATGTATATGCAAGCGTTTTTCATAGTTTTGTAACCCATAATTAGTGTATATACCCAATGTTTTACTGTTTATATTGCTATTAACCTAAAATTGAGGTTTTAAAATGATTTTACCTAGTATCAGTGTTTATACCTGATAAGTCCTTTCACATTGAAGCTATAAAAATGTTTTTTTGAATAAGTTTACCTGCAAGTCGTACTTACATTAGTATTATGAAGAGTAAGGTATTTTTTGTATATAACCGTAGTATTGAACGTTTTTCATTGTATTTATCCCAACTGTACGTGTTTTAATCGAGTATTCTTTTACGGTGAATATAGCTATATACCTCAAAAATGAAGTTCCCATTTTTTTTTAGTATATCGGTGACCCTATAGCTTCTTTACTACTAAATTGAAGTACCATTTATTTATTGAATAATTTGACCCTATAAGTAGCTTATTTACATTTTCTAGTAAATGAGAGTAGAGTTATTTATGTATTATAACGGTATATTGCACGTTTTTCATAGTCCTTATAAATGTAGCGTTTTTAATATATTAGTTTTACTTATATATAGCTATTATCCTACATTTAATGTATATTCATGATTTTAGAATATTTATCCTATAATTTGCTTTTTCCACAATTTATTAAATATAAGTTTTAAAGGGATAATTTATTGTTATAAGCATTTGCATACATTTATCTAATTTAAATAAACTTGAGGTATTATTGTGATATACAGTATATTCAACTTTTATAAATTTTTATCTAAAATGTAGCGTTTTGTATATATTTTAGTAGTTTATCGTATTTTATAGCTTTAAAACCCATAAAAATGTAGTGTTTTCAATATTTTTAGCTATATAGGTATATTACGTTTCCCTACAAATTGAAGTAAAAAATCCTCTTTTTAGAATAATTTGCACCTATAAGTAGCTTACATTACATTAAGCTATTAAATAGAAGAGTAAGAGGTTATTTATTGTGATATAACGGTATATTGCAAGCGTTTTTCATAGCTTCTTGTAAACTGTAGCGTTATTGTATATATACAAGTAGTTTTACTGATTATATTGCTATAAACCCATAAAATGTAGTGTTTTCAATGAATTTACCTAGTTATCAGTGTTATATATCTGTTTTCCTACAAATTGAGGTATAAAATCCTCTTTTTAGAATAATTTGCACCTATAAGTAGCTTACATTACATTAAGCTATTAAATAGAAGAGTAAGAGGTTATTTATTGTGATATAGCGGTATATTGCAAGCGTTTTTCATAGTTTCTTGTAAACTGTAGCCTTATTGTATATATACAAGTAGTTTTACTTATCATATTGCTATAAACCCATAAAATGTAGTGTTTTCAATGATATTAGCTATTTATCGGTGATATATAGCTATTTTCCTACAAATTGAAGTATAAAATCCTCTTTTTTGAATAATTTGCAAATATAAGTAGCTTACATTACATTAAGCTATTAAATAGAAGAGTAAGAGGTTATTTATTGTGATATAACGGTATATTGCAAGCGTTTTTCATAGTTTCTTGTAAACTGTACCGTTATTTTATATATACAAGTAGTTTTACTTATGATATTGTTTTAAAGCCATAAAATGTAGTGTTTTCAATGATTTTAGCTAGTTATCAGTGATATATGGCTGTTTTCCTACAAATTGAAGTATAAAATCCTCTTTTTAGAATAATTTGCACCTATAAGTAGCTTACATTACATTAAGCTATTAAATAAAAGAGTAAGAGGTTATTTATTGTGATATATCGGTATATTGCAAGCGTTTTTCATAGTTTCTTGTAAACTGTAGCGTTATTTATATATACAAGTGTTTTACTTATATATTGCTATAAACCATAAATGTAGTGTTTTCAATGATTTAGCTAGTTATCAGTGATATATGCTGTTTTCCTACAAATTGAGTATAAAATCTTTTTTTAGAATAATTTGCACCTATAAGTAGCTTACATTACATTAAGCTATAAATAGAAGAGTAGGAGGTATTTATTGTGATATAACGGTATATTCAAGCGTTTTTCATAGTTTCTTCTAAACTGTAGCGTTATTGTATATACAAGTAGTTTTACTTATCATATTGCTATAAACCCATAAATGTAGTGTTTTCAATGATTTAGCTAGTTTTCAGTGATATATAGCTGTTTCTACAATGAGTATAAATCTTTTTTGAATATTTGCACTATAAGTAGCTACATTACATTAAGCTATTAAATAGAAGAGTAAGAGGTTATTTATTGTGATATAACGGTATATTGCAGCGTTTTTCATAGTTTCTTGTAAACTGTACGTTATTTATATATACAAGAGTTTTACTATATATTGCTATAACCCATAAATGTAGTGTTTTCAATGATATTGCTATTATCGGTGATATATAGCTGTTTTCCACAATTGAAGTATAAAATCCTCTTTTTAGAATAATTTGCACTATAGTTGCTTACATACATTAAGCTATTAATAAAAGAGTAAGAGGTTATTTATTGATATACGGTATATTGCAAGCGTTTTTCATAGTTCTTCTAAACTGTAGCGTTATTTATATATACAAATGTTTTCTTATATATGCTATAACCATAAATGTAGTGTTTTCAATATTTAGCTAGTTATCAGTGATATACTGTTTTCCTACAAATTGAGTATAAATTTTTTTGAATAATTTGCATAAGTAGCTTACATTACATTAAGCTATTAAATAGAAAGTAGAGGTATTTATTGTGATATAAGGTATATTGCAAGCGTTTTTCATAGTTTTTGTAAACTAGTATGTAATTCTGTTTATTATTATTATACCTAAGTAGTATGTTTTACTTATCAGATGCTTTCGCACCTATAAATGTACGTGTTTCAATGATAAAATGTATGTTCATATTGTAATCGTGATATATAGCCTGTTTCTAGCAATGGATGTAATAACATTCCTCTTTTAGAATACTTTGCACTTAA
>JACEEZ010004931.1:120000-123405 GCA_016584305.1 Chionoecetes opilio | reverse complement strand
ATAGTATATGTGTGGTGAATGAAAAAGGAAATTAGGTGGCCGCGCGGCAGAGCGGGGATGGGCGCGGTGGGTGTCCCCCACGCCTACCCAAGGGCCTACCGCGCCCAAAGTCAAGGTTAGCGCGGCCCGTTCCTGGCCCCACGCTCGCCCCGCTACGCCGTATACGCCGCCCCGGCAGCGGTACCGATCATTAGTCACACCCGACAGGAGGCAGGCAGGAAGAGTACAACACAGCAGCAGCAGCAGCAGCAACAGCAGCAGCAGCATCTCATCGTGAGGCGCTGCTGCATGCCGCCGCTCATCTCATTATTACGTGTGTTGGCAGAGGTCAACAGCTCCGGGAGGTGATGCAAATACTTCGACGCTAAGTTCCTGGGCGACTGGCCGCGCTCCCTCCAGCAAGGCAAGGAAAAACTGGTGCAGTAATTCAGAGTGCAACAACAACAACAATGGCTGGGGAAGGAGTACGCGGTCCGCGTTCCTGAGATAAACATCCTATGAGGAGTCATCGACCGTCCTCGCGGCCTTTCCCAAGGAGCGGCACCACCGCATCAAGCGGTAGAAGTGGCAACGTGCTGTCTCGCACGTGAACCAGGGGTCACTGACCGAGGGCCCGGCCACTAAACTTCTCTGAGCCGCTGCTCTTGTTGCCACTCTCAACATTTACGTCTACAGGCCCCACCGTGCTCCCTCGCCGTCTTGCACGATGAGTAATGATGCACGAGAGATGAATTTCACTGTAGCAGTCAGGCTGTAAGGCAGCACAAGATCGCCTTAGCGACGCCAGTGCCAACATTATCTAACTCCGGAAAGCGGCATGCCGCCTCCGGTAACCCGTGGCGTGGCATCCCCTGTGTGAGCGGTGACGTCACCCGCACCGTGATAGCCCACCCTGCCCCCAGCACCCGGGGTAATGCACGCGTGGCTATTAATATTTGAGCCTGGTGTGTGACAGTGTGAGGCACTGAGGCGCCTATTCATGGCGCACCAACACTTGTCTGCAGTCATGCTCGATGATGCACGGTGATGACCCAGCCTGGAGGATGGGGAGGGGCGGGGATTGGAACGCGACATTGGGGAAGGTTGATTTGATACCGTGGCCACCTCCCCTCCCCGAGCAGCTCCCTCCCGCCCCTCACAACAGGGTGACAACCTCACAGGGTGGCACTGGCACTCAACCGCACCACGCAGCCTGTAGCACCTCACCCCGTCCACACACACATTATGCTGAATCAATAAGACAACAAATCTTCCTTGTGTGGCTGGAGGTGGTGAGCCGGGGGGGGGGGGGGGGGGGGGGGGGTTCATGGTAGTATAGGGGGAGGGGGGGCACCTCTCATGACCAGCGCAGCACTGACCCCCGACACCGCACCAGCGTCATGCAGGACTCGGAAGCAGGAGGAAAGCAGTAGGTTGAAAATATTACAAAGGACTACAAACAGCTACATACCTTAAATTACTAACAAGGCAGTTTGTCTGTTTGTTTGTTTTCGCTACTCTACATAAAAAAAGGAGGATGAGACGGAAGAGTACATAAGGAAGACCAGCTGCCTTATATAGAGATACAGGAGAAGGAGGAGGGAAAAATGCTATTATCCAACACGACCAGAAAAGTGTAGGCAAGTCATGGTTGGACACACTTCCTATCAGCATAACCTTAATTCCTTATCAGACAGGAGAAGGGCGACACTGTGACCACATAAACAACATCCTGCATGGAGCACAGACAATAGAATGCGATTGGAAGCGTGATAACATGTCTTATCACCCGATAACTATAATGACCTGTACCTAATAACACACACACACACACACACACACCACACACACACACACACACACACACTTATAAGGAAAAAATTGATAGATATAGATACGGAGGCAAGATCACACAGTTACTGCTCAAGCCCTGTATGCTACAATTACACACATACAGTAAACCCTCTCTAATTCGAACTAATTGGTGGGAGACCTGGGTCGAATTAGCCGCAAGTCCGAATTATCCGATGGTTACTTCCAGCCCCTCCACACAATAAGAACTCACTCAAACTTGCCAAAACAGCACAGATTGTATTACTTGTACTCTCTCTCTCTCTCTCTCTCTCTCTCTCTCTCTCTCTCTCTCTTCTCTTCTCTCTTTCCTCTCTCTCTCTCTCTCTCTCTCTCTCTCTCTCTCTCTCTCTCTCTCTCTCTCTCTCTCTCTCTCTCTCTCTCTCTCTCTCTCTCTCTCTCTCTCTCTCTCTCTCTCTCTCTCTCTCTCTCCCTTTCTATATATTGCAAGAGTTTCCGTTATTGCCACACCATCACTTTTAAAGCAGTGTTTTTAATGCAGTTATATACTTTTAAATTTGAGTATTATTTTCTTTTTATGAAGGGATGTTATAATGGAAATGGTAAGTTATTTATGTATGTATGTATGTATGTATGTAGATGTTGACAAAATATGCTGGGTTGCAATTTCTATTTTTTGTTCTTAGGTTCAGTCTAACTTGTGATTTTCAAAGTAAAACTGATTTAAACTAGAAGTATGATATATTACTATGCGTGAAAATCATATAGAGTTAATCCCTCCCCCTACACTGAGGTGGCAACGCTGGTCTCTGCGTCTACACTGACAGGATAGACCCATCCTGAACGGTTTCTGAATTATAAATATATATAGTTACTTTTTCCCGTTCAGTTCCCAACTTGTTTCTCACACAGCAATACTTACCCATCAAAAGTTATTGTAAATGGATATATCTACAATTGTATCCCCGGCATTTCCACTTATCTGGCGAGAAAAAAAAACTTTCGGATTTCTGGCTGCTCAAAAATAATACAAATTTGACCACGATCAGGTTTTTGTTATTTTGCCGCAAAACTATGAGTCGTAAAAGAAAACTTATTGAAGTAACAAATGTTTATCTTGACGTGTTCTACATGATGAAGTAATCGGTTTGTCAAAACACTTCATGGTTGTCGAGAAAATTGATATTTTGTATAAATGTACGAATATGCAATTTTCTCGGTTATTTACCAATCAATATTTTTTTGCTTTTCACCAAATGATAGCCCTTGATCTACTTCATATTTACTTTTCTATACATGTTGCAGTTATCTACCATAGTTTTTTAGTTATTGAAAAAAACGCGATTTAAAAAAAATCAAGGCACTTGCAAAATTTGCAATATTTTTTGAAAAATAGATTTGCTTGAAAATTAGTTCCTAGCAGTTTTCGGGCATGCTGAACACGAATCTGGAGTCAGTTTTCAGTTACAATGATTAGAAGTCCCTATTTCAGCCAATTCACAATGACATGATACTTCCAGATATTCCTTAAAAACCACAAATTAGACAAAACTTACTACAAGAGATAAAAAATATGATAGGAATTGCTAGATTAATCAGTGCTTCAATACAACG
>JACEEZ010004931.1:12500-115000 GCA_016584305.1 Chionoecetes opilio | reverse complement strand
CAACACACCTTCCCACACACCCTAACACCCTAACACACTCTAACACCCTCAACACACCTTCCTCACACACCCTAACACCCTAACACACTCTGACACCCTCAACACACCTTCCCCACACACCCTAACACCCTAACACACTCTAACACCCTCAACACACCTTCCCCACACACCCTAACCCCCTAACACACTCTAACACCCTCAACACACATTCCCCACACACCCTAACACACTCTAACACCCTCAACACACCTTCCCCACACACCCTAACACCCTAACACCCTCTAACACCCTCAATACACCTTCCCCACACACCCTAACACCCTAACACACTCTAACACCCTCAACACACCTTCCCCACACACCCTAACACACTCTGACACCCTCAACACACCTTCCCCACACACCCTAACACCCTAACACACTCTAACACCCTCAACACACCTTCCCCACACACCCTAACCCCTAACACCTCTAACACCCTCAACACACACCCTAACACACTCTAACACCCTCAACACACCTTCCCCAAACACCCTCAACACACCTTCCCCAAACACCCTAACACCCTCTAACACCCTCAACACACCTTCCCCACACACCCTAACACCCTAACACACTCTGACACCCTCAACACACCTTCCCCACACACCCTAACACCCTAACACACTCTGACACCCTCAACACACCTTCCCCACACACCCTAACACCCTAACACACTCTGACACCCTCAACACACCTTCCCCACACACCCTAACACCCTAACACACTCTGACACCCTCAACACACCTTCCCCACACACCCTAACACCCTCTAACACCCTCAACACACCTTCCCCACACACCCTAACACCCTAAATATGGTATGTATGATAGTAGATAATAGATAGTATGTCTATTAATCTTGCCCGGAAGTATCAGTCCTGTATGGCGACGAGGATTGCTATCATACGTACAGAGTCACAGACAATCCAAGGCGGAATAAAAAGAACGCCACAATAAGCTCGATCAATGCCATTCCGTATAACAAATAGACACTTCCACAGATCTGCCCAAAATAAACCTCAAAAAAACAAAACAAAACTCAAATACCCTTGAAAAACCTCAAAAAACCTAAAATAAACCTAAAAAAAAAACTCTAATAACCGTAAAAAAAAACTCAAAAAACAAAAATAAACCTCAAAAAAACAAAAAAACTCAATTAACCTAAAAAAAAACTAAAATAAATCTCAAAAAAAAAAAACTAAATAACCGTAAAAAAAAAAAAAAAAAAAAAAAAAAAACTCAAAAAGACAAAAAAAACTCAATTAACCTTAAAAAAAACTAAAATAAACCTCAAAAAAACAAAAAAAAATAATAACCGTAAAAAAAAACTCAAAAACCAAAAATAAACCTCAAACAACCAAAAAAACTCAATTAACCTTAAAAAAACTAAAATAAACCTAAAAAAAAAAAAAAAAAACTCGAAATAACATAAAATATACCTCCTATGAGTGAGAGCCGATTGGTCTGTCCCATGGGTGGCATTGATCCATTCTCCCTACCGTCAATAACACTATAGTCGCCACTGCACTATAATCGCCAGGCGCCATATGTTACGAATTTTAGCATCACTACAGACTTGTATGTGTCACTGAAGACAGGTACATAATATAAACTACTGTACATGCCTCTTCCGTGGCACATACAAGTCTGTAGTGATGCTTTAGTGATTAAATTCGTAATATATGGCGCCTGGCGACATTAGTGCACCGTGACGACTATAGTGTTATCTACGGTAGCAATACAAGACGTCTGAGGTGGCCTGGACATCGCGGTCAATCAGAGCGGAGAATCGAGGGGATGAGACGCCGAAAGTAGGAACGTGACAAGAAAACAAAGTATAAGAACGTAAGAAAATAAGGAAGCTACAAGACCTACACGTGGTAATTCCTAGGAGGTAGTTCCTGTATAAGAACATAAGAACATAAGAAAATAAGGAAGCTACAAGACCTACACGTGGTAATTCCTAAGAGGTAGTTCCTGTATTAGAACATAAGAACATAAGAAAATAAGGAAGCTACAAGACCTACACGTGGTAATTCCTAAGAGGTAGTTCCTGTATTAGAACATAAGAACATAAGAAAATAAGGAAGCTACAAGACCTACACGTGGTAATTCCTAAGAGGTAGTTCCTGTATTAGAACATAAGAACATAAGAAAATAAGGAAGCTACAAGACCTACACGTGGTAATTCCTGAGAGGTAGTTCCTGTATAAGAACATAAGAACATAAGAAAATAAGGAAGCTACAAGACCTACACGTGGTAATTCCTAGGAGGTAGTTCCTGTATTAGAACATAAGAACATAAGAAAATAAGGAAGCTACAAGACCTACACGTGGTAATTCCTAAGAGGTAGTTCCTGTATTAGAACATAAGAACATAAGAAAATAAGGAAGCTACAAGAGGCCGCGAGACCTACACGAGGTAGTTCCTGTTGTATCAGAGAGGTATGCGAACAGAATCACTTAATAACTTAACCATACTCAAATCAACCTTCCTAAACTAACTTTTTCCTCCCTTCCTGTGCTTATTTTTTTCTTTTTCTTCTTTCCGATTCTTTTCTTTCATTCTTTTACTACCCCCCCCCCCCCAACACACACCGTAAAGAGACCCCAGCTTCCCCCCTCAAACAAAATTCCTAGCAATCTTCAGTAATAGACTTGAAATGGCTATGGGATGTATAGGGGACACAATCTCATTCGAACAGGATCACCACCACAATCACAACATACCACCTTATACAGCTCTATTTTCATTCCTCCTTTTATAACCTTCTCTATTACTTCCCTTTTACTTACTCCCTTTTACTTACTACCTCTTACTTCTTTCTTACTTACTACCTCTCTTACTTACTTACTACCTCTTACTTACTTACTACCTCTTACTTACTACCTCTTACTTACTACCTCTCTTACTTACTACTTCTCTCTTACTTCCGTCCCTTCCTCCCTCGCGTTCCCCTCCTGTTGGCTGTTGTTAGCTGACCTTCTTCCGTCGTTCCCCTCCCCCTACCCTAACCTCCCCGGGTATCTATCAGCCTGGCACGAGGCAGGGACTCGAGGGAGGGAGGGAGGAAGGCAGAGCGAGGCTAGGCAATACCCTGACCTACATCTATCCTGCCTCACGCACTCCGTCCGATTCGGTCCTGAGGCTCAATAAAAAGTTATGGTACAGATCAGCTCTCTTCCTCGCCCTCCGACCATACTGTGTCAAGATCATAACATTACTGACTTTGAGATATTGGTGGTGGTGCTCTCTCTCTCTCTCTCTCTCTCTCTCTCTCTCTCTCTCTCTCTCTCTCTCTCTCTCTCTCTCTCTCTCTCTCTCTCTCTCTCTCTGTATATGTTAAAACGTATGTAATTCTCTCGGAAACTATGATTAAAAGACAAAAAATACTATCAATAAAGAATTTCAAGGAAGGGACATTAGGTAGTTGATCGGCCTAAAGGTACCTGGAACTGTCGCCGATAGGAATTCTCGCCGCCGTCGTCGAGTGTTCCAATTCTTGATATTTCAGGACCCAATATATACATTTAATCAAGTTTTACCCGTGTTTCTGCATTCAAGGATGAAATACTATCGTTAGCTTGATCAGTTAGGTTAAGTTAGGTGCCAATGTCCAGGTTGGGTTAACATTTCCACGTCGACGAGAGTTCTAGTTTGGTGTTTCGGCGAGAATTCCCATCGGCGACATAAACCGGCCTAAATAGTTCATTTTCATCCCGCTAACCAGTTGACACCCGATGCTGAGACTGACGCTACGCACTTCGATGGTATAGAAAATGTACCAATTTTAACCTATGTCACTATTAACCTATTCTTATTTTCTAATTCAACTGCCATACTACTAAAAAGGAGACAAAACCTGGCAAATGACTCACTTATATATACATTATTAGAGGATATAACACACACACACACCACACACACACACACACACACACACACACACACACACACACACACACGCAGATGTTTGACCTGTGTAACGTGTGACTAACGCATCTTAGAGGGAGAGAGAGAGAGAGAGAGAGAGAGAGAGAGAGAGAGAGAGAGAGAGAGAGAGAGAGAGAGAGAGTGAGAGAGAAGGGGGCGGGTAGGAAGCAAGAGTGAATGAAACTAACAGAGAGAATGGATGAGTATAGGCGTGTGTATTTATCTAGTTGTATTCATCTAGTTGTATTTTACAGGGCCTGAGCAACGCTCGTATGGCCCTGTCTCCATATCAACATTTTTATCATTCATCCTTAGTGCTTTGTGTTGGCCGAAGCCAGCACCCCGGAGAGCAGGTCACAAACCCCGGCTAACACCCGGTACCCATTCACTGCTGGGTGGACAGGGGCTCGGGTTTTAAGGAAACAGCCCATATGTTTCCGCTCCGCCCGGGGATCGAACCCGGGACTTCTCGGTTGTGAACCGAGCGTGCTACCCCTACACTACGGAGTACCCTGTGTTATTCACCCATGGTCTTGTCCACGCGAGCTGGCTCGCGTGGCTCGCGATCGCCAGTTTTCACCCTCTCAGTGCGAGCTTGGAGCTCATTATTACCGATCTTTGGGCAATGCTGGGACCTCACACACAACACACCCCCATCCCCTTGCTCAAGGGGGACAGTAACCGCCCGAATTTGTCAGTGAAAAATCCTCTGGAGCGCGAGGACTCGAACCGCCTACCCACAGAATGGGAGACCGTCACGTTATCAACCTGACCATCGCGCGGTGTGCATGTGTGCGTGTTTCTAATTGTGTGTAGGCTTTTCAGCGCCTTGCCTAGTGAACATTTTCAAAGCCTTTGAATATATTGTGCATTAGAATAATCCAAGGTTACCACAACAGTTTATGAACATACTTCAGAAGAACACACCAGCAGATCAGTGAGCATAATGTTCTACCCGTAGCATATCAACGACATCTAAATTGGCTCACCCCTCTTTTTTATTTCATTCTCTTACTGTCTTCTTTATAGGGACTGGCAACTAATCGGGCTTTGAGTTACCCATTTTTTTTGTGCCCTTGGCCACTCCTTTGTGATGTAAAAAAATAAAAAAATAAAATAAATCTGACTACTTCACCCTAAAATAACCAAAAACCACGCATTTTTCTCTCACGTTTACCAATGAGAAAATAATCGCCCCCATGACAGTTTTTTCACCGAATCATACAGATCATACAAGACTCGAGGTTATGGTTTTCTTTATTCTAATTCGGCGGTGCAGTGTATCCCCGCCGACGCAAGGCTGAAGGTGTCTGCGTCGTGAGGAATTATAGAAGTGAGGCGAAGGTTGGCGGCTGAATGCATGCCACTTGGTTTACTGCTGTTCACTTCGTAAGCTACGTCGACACTGGGACTCACGATGCACGACGTAATGCGCAAATTTTGTTGCGTAGTGGCTGGCTTGTACCAGAGGCTTATGGAACTGTCGCCGATGGGAATTCTCGCCGAAACAACAAACTAGAACTCTCGCCGACGTGGAAATGTTAAGCTAACCTGGACAATGTCACCTAACTTAACCTAACTGATCAAGCTAACGATAGTATTTCATCCCTGAATGCACAAACGCGGGTAACACTTGATTAAATGTATATGTTGGGTTCTGTAATATCAAGAATTGGAACACTCGACGACGGCGGCGAGAGTTCCGATCGGCGACAGTTCCAGGTACCGTACCAGAGATAGCCAGATAATGATAATATAAGCCTCTGATACAAAGAAAGATCCTTGTAATAATATTTATAATCCTTCAATAGTAAGAAAAAGCCTTGTAAATAATATCAATCAGCCTTTGATAGTAAAAGAAAAAGAAACGGCAGGCACGACAGCTCGACGGCTACTGATGCACAACGAGTTGTAGAAATGCCCCGCGCTAAATTTGCCCCGAGCAACACTCTCTAGCATCATTCAACACGAAAATCGAATTCCAATGCAACGACGTGATGCGCACACTGCATACCTTCCTTGCACCGCAGTGAGAATGATAAAGTATGGATACAAAGAAAAATTGAGGAGTTCGTCATTACTTCATTTCTACATTGCATCTGATGCAACAAACACACAAAAAGAGTCTGGATATTTGAGGAGGTTTATGGAACTGTCGCCGATGAGAATTCTCGCCGAAACAACAAACTAGAGCTCTCGTCGACGTGGAAATTTTAACCTAACCTGGACAATGTCACCTAATCTAACCTAACTGATCAAGCTAACGATAGTATTTCATCCCTGAATGCAGAAACACGGGTAACACTTGATTAAATGTATATATTGGGTCCTGTAATATCAAGAATTGGAACACTCGACGACGGCGACGAGTTTCGATCGGCGACAGTTCCAGGTACCTTTGAGGAGACACGGAAATATTGAGAAAATATCACCAAGACGTTTAGGTGTCACCCTAGATGTACAAATGCCTGGAATGGACGAGAAGAGGGGATAGCGGCAAGACGTGTGCATCAGTTCAAGTATAAACTGAATAAGTATAGATAGCTACGTAGACTGAGCCACACGAGTATGGTTCAGGCCCTGTATGCTACAACGATGTCGGCACAACAGTCCATGTAGTACACCTCGCATCTGTAGGTCAGTCACGCGTCTGGGTAACAGCTCCTCAATTGCCACTAACACTTTGTAATGAAACACGCATCACCACTTCACGCAAGAAAAACGTGGCAGTACCCATTCTCCCCCCTCACCAAACCCTCTCATCCCCACCCAATCACAAGCACCACGACGACTATAACATGCTCTCTCTCTCTCTCTCTCTCTCTCTCTCTCTCTCTCTCTCTCTCTCTCTCTCTCTCTCTCTCTCTCTCTCTCTCTCTCTCTCATTCTCTCTCTCTCTTTTAGGGTCAACGCTGCCCAAACAATAGTAACATTTCCCTGTCCGCATCACACGCCATGACCCTCCCCTCACTTACACTCTCCAATCACCAAAGCCGAGAGAGAGAGAGATCCTTTAGTCCTTTAGCCTTGCCAGTCACAAAGTCAGCTCCAAACTTGACCTACAAATCACGTAAACCGTGTAAAAATCACCCACTGCATCAGGGGGGAGGGAGTACCGCGTCACGCTGCCCCCTGCATGCCCAGACGGAGCCATGCATAATATGACGCACTACGAAATCCGTGGAATGGCTGAACCACAATCCCTGGTTATCATCACGTGACTCTCGCCGTTCCGATAGGTGTGCCAGGCGACTCACGGTTCCTAGCTCCAAGTAGACCTTACCTGCGCCATCAGCAGCCTCCCACACCGCCCAGCCCGTCCCGAGGGGCACACACACGCACACACAGCAGGAACACCCGCGTCGCCGCCCTACGCCACTCCGGGCCACCTCATCCCGACACGGCACAACTGCGCATCGCTTGCCTCATGTGTGTGGCCAAAGGACTATCAGTTTATATAAACCAACTGTATTGAATCCAACCAACACTTCTTGTGAACGAAGATTTATTTATTCATTTATTTATTAATTTTGATTTATTCCATAGGAAAAGTTTAAGAAAATTGTTCCGTGAGTGTGGGTGGTCTGACGGCGCCCCCATATGACTTATATCCTGCACACACACATACACACACACACACACACACACACAAACACACACACACACATACCACTCGACATTTCGAGGACACATGACGTCATTCCGGCCACAACGATGCTCCGATTATAACAGGAAACCATAAACCGGTTGAACATCATTTTCTCGACACGTGTGAAGGAGGAGGTCATTAGAGACGCAGCTATGTGGCGCCGCTGTCAATCATCCCGTCAACCAAGCTCAACCTTTGAAATACTTCAAAGGATAAAAAAATGTTATGACTTGAAAAAGAACCACACAGATCAACTATAAAGGCGAAAGGAAAATATTTAGCAGTACAACTCAACTCCCAGTACTGCATGCTGGCGCTGGCTGGTGGAAACAATCACGACTCGAAACCAGCTCTAAATTAGAATAACCATAATAGCACAAGGTAGAGCCGTCCACCAGTCTTTGGAAAGGCTGCTGAGACCCCTTCTAAACTAAAACACTTTGAGTAACAGCAGCGATTCGATGCGTCATACATTGTCCAAAAAAATAGCTTCAGTAACTTTGGGATTAATAATGTACTGCGTTTTAAATTACTTCATTTCGGTTATATACGCAATGAAAAAGAAAATTGCTTCTAGGAAAAAAAACACTTGGAGGACACACACACACACACACACACACACACACACACACACACACACACACACACACACACACACACATACACGTTAATCATGGGACACAAATTTTCAACATGTGACAGCCATGCCTCGATAACAGAGAGCAGACGACCCACCTGCCCGTAAGAATCATTGTCGCCCTCCTGTATGACTTGATCCACATCAGATTTTCACCCAGGTATTGGTATTCGTCAATATCAACAACAGTAGCAGTAGTAGTAGTAGTAGTAGTAGTAGTCGTGGTAGTTGTTGTAGTAGTAGTAGTAATATCGCAAATCCCAACACGTTAAGGGGAGGTCGCTTTCCACACACGTACACACACACACACGCACACAGGCACTGGAACACCTTATTAACTTTCAAGAGATAGTGATGAGGCGCTTTCTTATGCCTCCACCGCGAGTCGCATTTTTATTCACTATTTTTTTCTTCTATCCTTTCTCTTTTTCTTTCCCTGTGTCTCAATTATTCATGCCTCTGGAAAGTCTTCTGTTCCACCGGCAGACAACTCATCAAGCGACGGTGGCGTCATCTACACTTTATGGTTACACTCCACTCACTGACACTCTTCAAACACTCATCTTTCACCCCTGTATGTCTTTCCCTCAGTCACTCACAGGTTACTCGTCATTCTCAACACGCCGGTAGTTAAGCACTCGCCAACGAGCTGACTGTATACAAGTACGCGCGGAGCTCTGAGGACAGCGGCAGAATGAAGACATCAACTGAGCCATCGAGGACAGAATGAGACAGAGAGGGCGGTGCCAGGGCCGGCGGCACCCTAAACAGGCACTCTCGCCCAGGGATTCTAGGTCACGGGTACGTGGTATCGTCTGCCGCGCCGTCTGGCCCACAAAAACTATACCAATAGAAGAACCTTTAGGAATGAGGGCTACGCATCTACTTCTGCAGACGGGCCTTGTTTTACTTCCTACTGCCCACGCTCCCAGCTATAATTGAGTCATTTACTTATTTACAAAGATAGTAAGATCGCTAGAACGTAAGTGAAAAGTATGTCATAGGATGAAGAGCCTCCGAACGCGATGCCACCTTTCTCCTTTGGCCTTGGCATCACCACTCTTAACCTCCCAGCCACCCACCTACGCCCTGCCCTGCCTTGCCCTGCTCGTCTGCCCCGCGCTCTGCCTAACAACGTCCTCTATTGACTTTTCATCATGATGGATGTCAAGGACAGAACGTAGCCACAATGAGGCGATTGACCATCAACGGCGTCCTGTAAGGTCAAAGTTAGGAATATACTTATTTTCACAAAAATAAGGGATCTCATCCCTGACCGATGTCGAAGATATAAGAGAGGCCGTGGGCACTCTTTCTCCTTCCTTCATCTCCCTCCTACTCCTCCTCTTACTTTCTCGTTGTCTCACACCCTCTTAGAAACCTGTGGTGTGATGCTTCCTTAAAATGAAGAGGATAGATAAAGAGAGAAAGAAGGGGTTGGAAGAGAAGGAGGAAAAGGAAAGGGAGGGGGCACTGGGAGGGACATACGTGACATCAATGTTTACACCAGTTAGGTTTTTGTCATTTCAAGCTTACTGTTCATTAACGTTTGAATTCATCTAAGCGAGAAAAGTTGCATAAAATGGATACAGTAAGATCATATGAGGTCCTCGAGTCATACCTTCCTACCTCCACCCTCTACCAACCCTTTCTCTACGAGGCCCTTATCGCTATCCTTACACGGTCCCTTCCCTCCCTCCCTCCCTCCCTCTACATACGCTGCGCACTGTACCCATCACTGTTTGAGTCAGCTACAGCGCAGGACATTCCCCCTATATAGTAAGCTCTCTCTCTCTCTCTCTCTCTCTCTCTCTCTCTCTCTCTCTCCTACAACTGGTATCCCAAATAATCATGAGATACGGCATATAACAAAAAGCACATTGTTCTGTTTTTTTTTTGTTTTCGTGGGAAATGGCACTACAGCGGGAAGATCCCAAGCTTCCACCCTCGTCCCCTTTAGTAGCCTTCTAGGACACGCAGAGAATACGGCGACACGTACTGTATTATTATTATATTAGTGTTCTACGTCCTGTGTTTCGGGGCTGGCTCTAAGGGTAACCACCCGGGCTGATTGGACTACAGAGAGTAAGTAAGGAGGTTAGAGCAGTGGGCGGAGGGGCCGCCACGTCCATACATACGCCTTAGTAATAGTAATGAAAATAATGGTGATAATCATAATAAAGATGATCATGATTATAGTTAAAAGAACTACAACACCAGTCTTTGCCAGTATGTCACACACACACACACACAAACACACAGAGCCCACGTGGCTCAGTATTTTATAGACTGACAAACCACTCTGTGATGTCGCGTTCAATCCCCGCTGAAGGGATTTTTCACTGACGACCGCGGGCAGTTACTGTCCTCCTTGAGCAAGGGAATGGGATGTGTGTGGTGTAGGAGGTCCCAGTTTTGCCCATATATTGGTCCCTATGAGCTCTAAGCTCATTCTGTGAGGGTAACAGGTGGTGATCGCGTGTCCAGCGTGTAGCCAGGCCATGGATGAATTATACATATACATACACACACACACACAACACACACACACACACACACACACAAAATCACACACACTATCACAAGAGCAGGAATCATTAGTGAACTCTGTACATACAAAATAAGCGATTTCAATAAACAAACCAATGTGTGTGTGTGTGTGTGTGTGTTCCTCAGTTGTAGGTGATGCTCTAAGACATGTGACGTAAGTGTATATATTATAGACTTATAAAGTTGTGATGGCACTTCATGGATGAATTATTATTCATCAGATCTACCCATTCCTTTCTGATGGGGGAAAAGGTTAATGTGCATACAATACGCCGAGCTACTTTCTACCTCTACGCCCTTCATTTCACCTTGTCTTGCCAGCTCGTCCCAGGACACAGTGCGGGGCCCTATTTCGGAAATCGTAACAAATGAATAGGAAAGGAAGGGGCAAGAGTTAATCATACTTCCTGGCTGCAAATCTGTACTGTATCGAATGAGGACAAGACAGCTATCAGTGTCAGCGGAGTTCAACTCAAGGTGATAATATTATCACTAAGCGCCGGCAAGCTACAATGCTTTACATTAATAAGTCACGACATATCTCTTTTCTTTCATGAATATAATTTCTAGTGTCTTACCAACACAGCAACTACAGTTTCACAGCACTCGCTGGACAAGATCACTTACCTAACTCAAATTGAACTCTTATCTTATCTTACTTCAAGCAGTCAAGTCGATGCCACCACTGTGACGCCCATTATGTGAGGAAACCGTCAAATATGTGTCAGAAAAGAGAGGCCTAACAATCTTCACACGCTCTCTTATGCATTATATCTCAGAGATCCGATCCACGAGCCGACGGCTTCAAACGATGTACTGCCCGCTTGGTTAAAGGTGATATTATCGATATCCGGCTACCTTGCAAGCGTAAGTGTATATATACATACGTTACACGTATATATATATATATATATATATATATATATATATATATATATATATATATATATATATATATATATACTGTATAATTAGTATACGGTCTCTAGGTGTGATGTAAGGCGAGCGGCAGCACGGGACAGCTGGGCGGATGGCGATGGCAGCGAGAGTTGGCAACAGCCTCACGCGTACACACAGAGGCTGTTCACCCCTACGGCGCCAAGTTCAAAGCAACAACCCGCCCCCCCTCGCCCTACTCCCGGCGCCGCACACCTCATCCACACCCTGTCCTTATGACACACCGCTGGCAGGGCAGCAATGCGCCCTACCAGTGCGATTCATGTACAAACATGATAATTTGACCTTCCTCATAATAGCACTCATGATATTTACCACTCGCACGCTGCCTCATGGTCACATCTATGACTCCTTATCAATAACACTGCAGTTCTTACCTTATTGACATGATGGCTATGGGGTGTGTCGGTAAAATATTCCTCATCTAGTAATTGATGTCACGTTAAGGGGTGACACGATAACACTTCGCAATGACCCAGCTCGTGGCCAGGCGATGATAAGATAGGGGAGCGGTACCCTTTGCTATCAGCGGCTTCCTCATGCTAGGTCACCGCCTGATTAGTGCATTGAGACGCCCCTTCCGTCTTGTGTCTTCACCCTTGCTATAGTATTGCACGAATTATCAATTGGTTAGGTAACTAATGCAATCTCTTTTCAACACGTTTAAAGTAATGATTTTCTATCAATTTGCAGTATTTCCAGTTATGAGTAAAACAGTGTGTTTCACCATTCATCTGTATATCGCACTAAAATACTTCATTTAGGGGCCCGCCACTGTCTGTTTTAAAAGAATGATTTGTATCAGTTTACTGTATATTTTTTCAGTTATATGTATGGCAGTGCTTTACTAGCCATCTGTATATAGCACCTTAACACTTGAATAAGAGAGTGTTTCACTATAGTGTTATCCTCCTTGGGCTTCTCACTGTATATAAAGTTGTATTATCCCAACAGTAGGGCAAGTCCTGTTGTCCGTGCCGCCTGCAACGGGACTTCTGCAACGGGTCTCCAACGCTCACTCTTACAATTCAATTTCACTTAAGTTTTGGTAAGGATATAGCGCACTCATATAACGTAAAAGAAAGCATTGACGATATTTGTAACACTCGCAGATGACAGTAACGGGTCTTCACAGTCTTGTGTTGGCGTGACAGTGGCCAAAATGCAACAGAGCCTCGCTATAGCTGTGGGAGTTGAGGGAATACTCGCTCGCACTCGCTCTCCAGGACCCCGAGTCATTGACCCTCACACCCGCGCTCAGCTGTTCGCTCCGGCCATGTAGTCCAATGTTTGGGTTTTTATCATTTTCTCTCCTATGAAGTGATACGCTCTGTTACGCACCCAGACATGTCCATCTCTCCCTTACTTATACTGGTACTTATACGTTATACCGGTTATCTTCTTATGTATTCAGATAATTTTACTTCTCGTGTTGTGTATTACTCCGCGGCTGTGACGTATTCCTTTGGCGGGAAAATTGATTCTTAGAGAGCAGACGACGTCATGTTGGGGTCACTGGCACCGTGAACCCGGCAATGAACTGAACTCTTTTCATATCCTCTTAATTGAAATATATTCATATTTCACTCATTACAAAGACATGTACGTATACACAGACTATTCTTTTATATGACTACTATAGTAAAATTCATCGGAAAGCAATAGACTCAGTCGGATTTGATGATTTTCCCATAGATGTGTAACAGGAGATATTTTTCTTCGTTCCAACCTCACAGCTTGAGTTTTAACACGAACTATGGTAGAAGAAGTGAAAAGGGATGTCATACAAGATCTTTTCAGTCATGGAAGACCCGGGCATTGGTTTGTGTGGTAGTGAACAGCTAGAACACACGAGAGGCGGGGGCAGTAGCCTGCTGGGGTCATTGCTCTGAGACGCGCGCCACCACCACGCGGGGAACCTGGCCAACTTTCCACGGGCGAGACGCAGGGTTGATGCTCGCACCGAACCTTCCTACCTCCCCCTCGACCTCCTCATCCTCCTTATAGTTCCATTCAAAATCAAACCTCCCATTTACAAATCAACAAATTGCCGTACTGATTAGTCACTTGCTCTCCTGCGGGATTTTCGCGAAACATCAGTCTACGGCGGTCCCCTTAAAGTGTACACCTTCTCGTGGCCAAGAGTAAGGTTAATACCAGTGACCCAGCTTAATACCACACGGTCCACACCCACGCCCATTGTGGATTCATGTTCTGGCAAAGGAGAGCAATACTTTATCCGTAGTTTTCTATCGATGCTCATTGTCTGAAGTTGTAGGTACAAACATCTATGTAATGCCGCGCGGCCTTCCTCCTCCTCTCACAGCCTAATCCAGGCAATATTTTCGTCGAGTTAAATATCTCTTTTTGCATGTAGGCTATACATTTTTAATCGATGTTCATTGCATAAGTCACGAGTAGCTACCTACAGTGTCATTTTATATTCCTACATAAACGTTATTCAAGAAAACCAGATCTTTCCTAGTTAGGTTCGTTAACCCCTTCACGCCCAGATCTTTCCTTTGCTATAAAAAATCGTCTGTTGTCGAGCCATTAAATTATGAAAAGGAACTGAATATACCAAATTAGTTAGTCGACAAGGATACTAAACATGTCATACCTATAAAATATTGCTTATATATACTAGAAATCGTCTAATGGTACCCAAATTACAATGGAAATTACGCTCTGGGCCTTAAGGGGTTAAAAGAAAAATCAGTATCAGTAGGAAATAAATGCCACATTCCATAGTCACAAACTACTTGTTAGAATCTCTGACAGACACTTTTTTTATCTCTCTGTTTCCCCTTCCCCATACACCAACCTCTACTCTCTCTCTCTCTCTCTCTCTCTCTCTCTCTCTCTCTCTCTCTCTCTCTCTCTCTCTCTCTCTCTCTCTCTCTCTCTCAACAAGGCATGGTGTTGCAAACAGCCCTTTGCAAGCAAAAGCTGTTTGGGCAAAGGTGTGGAGAGAGAGGGAAAACAGAGAAAAAAACACAAAGTATATAAAATACTAAATAAATAGACTGACATAAACAAGCGATAATAGTTAGTAAGCTTAGACTAATTTACAGGAAATAATAATATACAATAGTAATAAATAATATACAGTGTAGCTGTGATGAATTACACAAAAAATAAGTACAAGAATAATAATAATAACAATGATAATAGTACACATGAGCTAGTATAATGATAGTAAATGTTTCTTGAATGTATGTCTAAAAGAGCTTGAGCTAGGTGAATGTTTGATAATTATGTACCCTACAGGGATATCATTGCATACCTTGGAACCTTGCTACAGTACATTAGGGAATGTTTGTATAGGGTTATAGTCCTGCTGGAATCTTGCCTTCCTGCAAACACCAAACACAGTCTGGCCAGCACCCGGCCTGCACTCTACCAACGCCTCGTGGAAGGCGTCGATGTCGTCATGGTGCCCGCGGTCCAGACATGCATTCTGGAAGCAACATACCCTGATAGGATGTGTTCAACCATCCAGGGAAGATGATTGGCCCGACCCGCAATCATTTGTTGTTGTTGTTGTGACCGTTTGCAACCGAAAATTTTCCGATTGCAACCAAAAATCCCCCGTAGAAAACGCCTGGTCGCCATCTACGGTAATGTTTATGTACTGAGTGTCCTCCCTCTGTCGTCGTCGCCCGAAAACAAAACGCGTCGGGAAATTTAGTGTAGTCCCGTTAACAACGTCGCCACTCGGTTTTATTTTTGTCATTTGTTCATTTATAGCCATAATATGACACCGATGAAAACACAAAATGACAAAGACTCTCCAGATAGCCCCTTCTAACTTTCATGAAATCATGGATGTAGAAATGTAAGTATTAACGCCACCACACGTCTGTAAATAAAAAAAAACCGTTGTCCTGGCGACTTTAGTGTTTACAGCATAATATTTACTGCCGCCATACTTTAGCGTAACATGGTAGCTTTGTTTCTTACTGATTATCTACAGAATATCAATAACATAGTTTCCATAACCTGTCCTTATTCATTTCAGCACGTCATGACCTCTTAGCACTCGGCGCCCCACACCAGCGGGATTCATTGCGACTCGCGACCACTCAGTTTGCGGCTCTCGGAAAATGATAATGGTAATGATAATAGTAGCTAATGATGATAACAGTAATAATAATGATACTGATAATAGTAATAATAAAAATCTAGTAAAATAGCAATCGAAATCTCTGCCATTCACCCACCTACCCGCACACTCATCCTCTCCTCCCTTGCAGGAGTGTGTCCGTAAAATGGTACCTCCATATTTCTGCTCTCATATTTAAAGTTACGCTTCCCCTATAAATTGTATACGACCTAAATAACGAAACTTCATCAAGATCACACTGCTGATCACACTTCATCAAGATCACACTTTTGCAGCTATTGCCTACAGATTATTTCGGTAAATTAGACCTTGATGAATGAATTGTGTGTTGTAACGTAAGGCTGTGTGGTGTGATAGGTGGCTGGAGTGTGACCTGTGGATGTGTTAAACCAGTGGTGATGTGGTGTGTGATTGTGTACCAGTGTGGCGTGACGCATAGTAGTGTGATGTGGCGCATAGTAGTGTGATGTGACGCATAGTAGTGTGGTGTGACGCATAGTAGTGTGATGTGACGCATAGTAGTGTGGTGTGACGCATAGTAGTGTGGTGTGGCGCATAGTAGTGTGATGTGACGCATAGTAGTGTGGTGTGACGCATAGTAGTGTGGTGTGACGCATAGTAGTGTGATGTGACGCATAGTAGTGTGATGTGACGCATAGTAGTGTGATGTGACGCATAGTAGTGTGATGTGACGCATAGTAGTGTGATGTGACGCATAGTAGTGTGGTGTGACGCATAGTAGTGTGATGTGACGCATAGTAGTGTGATGTGACGGATAGTAGTGTGATGTGGCGCAATAGTAGTGTGATGTGACGCATAGTAGTGTGATGTGGCGCAATAGTAGTGTGATGTGACGCATAGTAGTGTGATGTGGCGCAATAGTAGTGTGATGTGACGCATAGTAGTGTGATGTGGCGCAATAGTAGTGTGATGTGATGCAGAGTTGGGCAGTATTTAAATACATTTGTATTTAAATACGTATTTAAATACATTTGTGTATTTAGAATTGTATTTATAAATAAATTGGTTTTCATGTATTTAAATACAGTATTTAAATACTTTAATGAGTATTTAAATACATTGTATTTAAATACTCATATTAGAAAAATGTAAATACTTTTTTTATCAGTTCACTTGGCCATAGCCCTAAACCCGCCCAACTATCTGACAACCCTGATGGTATACATTAAACCAGTGTTTCCACTTTCAAGGAAATTTCCTTATTTTAAGGAAATTTAGGCCTAAATTGTTTATTTCTAAGGAAACGCAAAATCTATCAAATACATCTATCAATCTATCAAATTATCATTTATCAAGCATTTTATATAAATTAATCATGAATTACTGAATAAATGTTAAAATTTGTGTGTATTTAAAATGTATTTACAAATGTATTAAATACAATTGATGTATTTAGTATTTAGTATTAAAATACATTCGTAAAATTTATTTAGTATTTAGATACATTTCTCCCATGTATTTAGTATTTAGTATTTAAATACATTCAATGTATTTAGTGCCTAGCTCTGGACGCATAGTAGTGTGATGTGACGCATAGTAGCGTGATGTGACGCATAGTAGTGTGATGTGACGCATAGTAGTGTGATGTGACGCAGTAGTGTGATGTGACGCATAGTAGTGTGATGTGACGCATAGTAGCGTGATGTGACGCATAGTAGTGTGATGTGACGCATAGTAGTGTGATGTGACGGATAGTAGTGTGATGTGACGCACAATAGTGTGATGTGACGCATAGTAGTGTGATGTGACGCATAGTAGTGTGATGTGACGCATAGTAGTGTGATGTGACACATTGTTATGTGGTGTTAAGCCTGAATTCAATTAAATATAAAGTCATTCAGTGAATACATTATTTTACCTAAGGTTGTACGATAATTTATCTGAAAATACGATCATTCTGGTGGCTTGGTACGACTATGTGGGCTACAAAAGTTCACATCTCTGCACCTGTCTCTGAAGCCCCGTCCACACTATCACTCACCACCGTCGGCGCTTGCCGTCGATCGAGTGTTTGTCACTCAAAAGTGGCAGTGTGGACACGATGCCGACGTGCAAACTGTAACCGTCGGCATTGCCCGGCAATATTCAGCAGGTTTAATATTGGGCGGGCATGCCAGTCACTCACGGGTCAGCGCCGAACACATGCTTCAAGTTATCGCCAATTTTCACCATTTAGATATTTTTGTATTGCTATGTGTCTTATACCATCAGAACCAAGAAAGTCAGCTGATTACGAATCTGTGATCAAGAATTAAATAGTAGAAATAGTCGAGAAATTGCAGCGAGTTGAAGACAAAAAAGGGAGAAAAATGTTTATACACTATTTCTTTTTGCTATATTGTTTAGAATACACAAAAAGGTTTTTGTATATTTTTCTTGCTTATGATATGCAGAAATGTGTTTTTGTTTGTTTGTTTGTTTAGAGGATAATGCCTCAGAGCCATAGTGATCTACCGCTGCAGCATTAGTGTTGGCCGAAGCCACCACCCCCGGGAGGGGTGTCACAAACCCCCGGCTAACACCCGGTACCCAATCACTGCTGGGTGGACAGGGGCTCGGGTTTTAAGGAAACAGCCCAACTGTTTCCGCTCCGCCCGGGGATCGAACCCGGGACTTCTCGGTTGTGAATTGAGCGTGCTTCCCCTGTGTCATGAAGATGATAGTTGGGTCAGGTTTTCTAAATCTCCTATGGTTATTTCATAATCTCGAGTGATTGTATACGATATGCAGAAAACATGACTCTTACTTTGAAATCAGGAAGCACGCTGGCCGCCGAGCAAAACCGTTCGTGTGGACTCTGGCAACGGCATTGCCCGTCGGCATGCGCCGACGGTGGTGAGTGGTAGTGTGGACGGGGCTTTATACACACACACACACGCTTAAAACCGCAGGGCACTGGAAGCAGCCACTTGGGGCGCACAGACGCTTAAAACCGCATGTCACGTAACATTTGTAATTACTCCATTTTCATGTAGCTACTGGGTCTGCCGCTCTTTGAGCGTAATAAATTGATATAAACAAGAATATAAACACGTCCTTACTTTATACGAATCGAGGCTTCGACTCCTGTCTGCATCGAATCACGTCCCGACTGACATGACAATAATGTCATGAAACACTCGCCTTCCATAAAAAAATTTAATACCAGCGGTCCGAGACTCTCTTTACTCTTATCTCTGCATTCTTTTAACCTAAATGTCCCTAGATTCTAATTCAACTTTTTATCTTTAATTACTAAAATTGCCCCGTAATTTTTGTGTTCTTACTATTTTCATTATATTTATTGATGTTTTATATACCGTAAATTTTAAAGATTTTAGCGACTTAACTTGTTATTTTTCATGTAGCCTACTTTTTGTACATGTACTTTCATACTTTCATGTACGTTTCATTACTAGACTACTAGACTTTCATGGTTTTCATGATTACGTTTTTCTCGTATATTAAAAAAAAAGTGTTCCTCAATGTATTAAGAATAACCACTGTTAGTGGAAATAAATTTATTATTATTATAATTATTATTATTCTGTTATCCTCATCCCACACACACACACACACACACACACACACACGTAGGCCGGTATCTCCCCCACCAGTACAACCCCCCCCCTTTTCCCCTCCACAACCCCCTTTCCCCTCCCTCCTCCTTCTATAATTTTTTCCTCTCCCTTATTTTCTAGTTTACTTCCTGAAACACACGAACAAGTAAAGAAAGCTGCAGAAATAAACTACACATCAAATAATTCAAGGTCTTCCTATGACTTAAATTCACACACGCTGTTTTATTTCTCCTCCCTTTTTTTCTAGTTTACTTCCTGAAAAACACGAACAAGTAAAGAAAGCTGCAGAAATAGACTACACATTAAATAAATAAAGATCATCTTATGACTTAAATTCCTTTCAAAGAGAAGTATCAAACCAGACAAATTAACCACTTCTAACACTGCTTTACTATCTGTTTTATGGGAACTGGAAATAAACAGTTTATTAATATAATTATAATTATAATATTTTAATATAATTATATTTAATATAATTATAATATAATTGATAATTATCAATTATAATATAATTGATAATTATCAATTATAATATAATTGATAATTATCAATTATAATATAATTGATAATTATCAATTATAATATAATTGATAATTATCAATTATAATATAATTGATAATTATCAATTATAATATAATTGATAATGATATAATTATATTTTTTATCATATGATAACTTTGTATATAATATGGACAATGTTTTTAATGACTAAGTTTGTTAATTGGTGTTACCTACACCCAAGGGCGTAGCCAGGAAAAATAATTGGGGGGGGCCACCTTCCAATGATGGTTGAGGGGTGGTTGGCGAGCGAAGCGAGCCTTAACAGCTGGGGGTCTGGGAGGCGCTGTAAGCCCCCCAGAATTTTTTTTTGAAGATGACTTAATTGGGGGCATATTGAGCCCTATGGGGGGTCATTTATTAGTTCTTTACATGATATTCAATATAGTAAAATTGATGAAATTATACCACACTCCTAAAATAGATGTGTTGAATTGGGGGGGGCCATGGCCCCATTGGCCCCCCCTCTGGCTACGCCCTTGCCTACACCTGACATGTCTGAGCACATTTTATCCAAATGTTAGATTGGATAGTTAAAGGAATTAAACCCTTTGAGACAGCCCTTTAAAATCTTGAAAAAATCATATACTATAATAGGTTGCCCACACTTGCTCTAAGATCAGCATCTTGGCCCTAGCACTACTCTACCATTTCGGTCAAGAAGCTCCATATTATGACTCAGAAAAAGATAAAACCATGCTGTACTTTGGCTGTGCCGTGCCAGCTGATGCAGCATATTTTCATCAAAAATCACATCCAATTCAGCAAAAATTGTATTGGATAAACAAATGGGTTATGGAAAATTCACATCATTTAATCAGAAAGGCAAGATAACTTGGTAAAAGACACCTATGAGTATAAACACAGGAAAGACCTCATATAATAGAAAAACAACAACATTCAAATCTTCAAATAGAGGCCCAGTATAATATTAATGGTAGAATATTGAACTTGTGATCAAGTGATGCAAGTCTTTCCTCCCAGCACTACATAGCCGCTTCCTTGTCAACACTTTCAGAAGGCCTCCTCGTGGCACCCCTGGTAACTGGGAGCTTGCTGTCCCAGGCTAAATCTCAGAAGGATCTAGGAGCAGGTTGGAGCCCCAGAGATGATGTGTGCATGGCCCACCAAAGTGTGGACTAGGGTTTCCTTTTTTGGGGGTTTCTTAGCATCCCAGGATTCTGGGACAAACCAGGATATTTCCCGGGATCCCGGGATGTCCCGCATCAGGTAATATTTGTACTAACTAATGCTGTGTGAAGTGTGAGCCCCACATACTTCATTAGTGTAGTATCTGTATATTATTTGAAAGGCAATTGAATTGATAAATGTTATGACACTGAAGCAATGTTCTCTTTATTACCTTGCATACTGCTGCAGAAATAGCTACATCATCTGACTAAATAAGCAACATTTTGTTTATCTAATCTCATTCTGTTAGCCACATAAGAAACTCAGACATTTGGAATTGCATTCAAAGTTGCCTTTTATAAAAGAATAAGAATTCTATATTTAATGGCATTTGGAAGGCACATTCTAAAGAAACCTAAAGAAAAACTTAAATGACCAGTGGAAAAAAATAAAGATAATAGCATAAAATAATTTGTGCACGGTGCACACAAGACACACAGTCACGCACACATCAACAGTTGTTCATGAAATTACTCTCCAATAAGCACAAACAGTCAATCTCCTTCTGTTAGCCACAAAAGAAATCCAATGATATATAGAATGATATTAAAAGATAGCTATTGTAAAAAAAAAAAGAATGATTCTATGCCATTTTTAAGCAAATCTGAGATAAGGAACAACAATAAGAATCCCGGGATTTGAACCAATTTCCCGGGAAAAAAACCATAATCACTTACGCCCGGGATCCCGGGGAGGAAACCCTAGTGTGGACATGCCATGCCACTTCACCAATCCAATCCGGGCAAGTGGGGTCGTAGCCATGGTAAGCAATCCACAAAAGAAAGGGACAACTCTGACTGCAAACCCTGGCAGATGGGGCTCGTTAGCCATGGTAGGAAATCCGCCTAGGTCCTCAGCCAAAAACTGTGGTTGCCAGTAAGGAAGGGCATCCGAGGCGTTAAAGTCATGCCGCAAATATGAACGAACGCCGACAAAGACAAATGGCCCTCAGTCCCTGGCAGCCTTTAAATGGGCAGAGGGTGCTAAGAATCCCCAGGCACGGTGAAGTAGGAGCTGTGAAGATCGGAACAGTAAATGTTGGAACAAAGCGAGGTAGGAGTAAGAAGTTGTGGAGATGCTGGCGAGGAGAAGAGTCGATGCATGGTGTGTGCATGAGGTAAGGTATAAAGGACAAGGAAGTACAACACTCGGAAGTGATAAGGAAAAGTATAAGTTTTGGTACAGCGGGGATGACACTGGACTCAGTAAAGTAGGAATTCTGATTAGACATGAGCTGGCAGAAAGTGTAACATAAGTGGAAAGATATAATAAAGACAATTGGAGGAGACTGAAACAGATATATTAGGTGAGATAAAACAGGATTTGAGGATGTTATGGGAAGTTATGGATATGCAGCTTAGGTTCACGCTTAGGTTAAGCAGCAAAGCAGCTCAGGTTCCAAGTGCTGAGAGCTTTTCATGCTCTGTCAAGGCCCTCAACCTCCTAAGGACAAGAGCAGCCATGTCTCTAGGATCATGCTGCAAAATAAGAGTGATGTGTTAATGAATTATTATTAATGATACAGCATCTTTTTAATGCAAGTCAACATCCGAGATTTCTCCTAAACTCCCATCAGCTCATAAAGGTAGCAGTACAGATAAAATAATAAAATATTATCTACTGAGAGGGATTTCTCACATAAGTAAACTCATGATAAAAATTTATTGGGAAAGCTCACTTCAGGTCCTTCTTTAACTAATGAATTGTTAACTATTAATCATCTGTGGGCTTTTTAGAGTTACCTGAAAAATGTGTATCCCTGCAGTGGTCATGATGACAAGTTCAAAGCATCCATCACCTGTCACATCACAGTATATAATGGAGAGCACAGGACAGGGCAGCTTCATGGTGTGTTGTACCCTCCAGGGAGAGGATGACTCCTCCTGGTCTTCCTCCTCATCCTCCTCCCTTAACTTATACACCAGGACAACCTGTGGGGAGTAGCTATTGGTTCCTATGAAATTCGGAACTTATAGATCTAGAGAAAGTGAAGCTGCAACAATGCCCTGCCATCTTGTGCTGAACAAATACTGATATACGGTATATGGTTTGTAAAAAGAACTCTCATTTAATCCAGCATTGTACATGGAATACTTACTTGTCCATATGTGCCAATAAGCACTTCATTCTTGCCATCATGATCAATATCACAAACAGTACAACACATCACTACATCATGTGCGCTTGACTCAGGCAAAAGGCAGCTTCCACGGGAATGCAAAAAGTCCCTGAAATATTATAAAAAGTTAAAGTATTCAAAGCATCTGTATCATGCATAGCCTGTATCTGTAATTCATAACGTGCTTTACAAACCTTGAATATTCTAAAACTGGCTAACGAAAAAAATGAATATTAACAACAAAGTTTGTAAAGCAAACAACAATAGTATTCCCTCGAAAGAACCATACAGTCAATCACCAAAACATGAACATTCAAATCAATCACTGACATTCATGGCTAATAACCATGACAATGCCTGACTAGTCACCAAGCATACCTATATATGTGGCAAGATTCCAGTGATGTACATACTGCAACATGGACGACATCTTCCTTGCAGTCTTGATCATCCTGTGCTACAAAAGCTGAAAATGTATTGTTTGAATAATCAACACAACATAGGTATGTATCATTAATTCTTTTTATATAAACACCCATTTGCCACACCTATAAGGCATCACTTAAGGAAAAGCAGGATGCAGCAACCAGATTCAAAGAAAAATAGAACAATTGATAGGACCTCTAGGTGATGACACACAGGAGTGGCGTCCTTGGGTGGGCGAGGCAGCGCGCCCCCCGGCGTCTGCCCCTAGTGATTGATTGATTGATTTGAGCCTATAGTACCTAGAAGCTTTTCACTTAAGGGAACTTAGGATTGGCCCTCATCCAAGACTTGAGGCAGCAGAATAGTGCCACCAATGACAAATAAAGGCTCATGTTACCCCGCAGTGTACCCCTTGTCACTTGTCATTAAAGATAGGGTTGATGGACAGTATGTGGGTAATTTTCAGCCACTCAAAGATTGCAGAGAGAATTTGTTCCCGGCAAGTCTTGAACTCGGGACTCTGAGCTTACCACCTCCAGGGCCTAATCACTCAGGCACCATCTCCCAAAGTACATCACATCACTACATAAACATATGTATGAAGAATGGGTAGCAATGAATGGAGGAGTAGTATAATGAGTTACAACAATGATTCATATGCATTACCTTTGAGAAACATTGGGACTGGCAATGTGGTCTTCAGGTTGAAAATGTTGACTGAGGAAATTGGATAGTCCCAAGACACTGACTGACTCGAGGTAACATGTGGCAATGGGTCCAAGGTAACACCAAACACTTCCACCTTGCCGCCCTCACCACCCACTGCTGATACTCGCCTGCAATACCACCACAACTTTGTGAGGAATTTAATTATTTTGTGGTGTAGTGTAGACCATTTCAGGCGCCTAGAATTGAAACGGCACAAGCGCCACTTTTAAAAAACTGAGAAAAACGTGCTTAAAGTTTAATCTAATATCTTCATTTGTTGCTGATTTACTTTGAAAACACTTTAGGTGCATTTTTTTCATTGATAAAAAGTGGCGCTTGTGCCGTTTCACATCTTGATTTTCTTTGATTAAACTTTAAGCGCATTTTTCTCAGTGTTTTAAAAGTGGCGCTTGTGCCGTTTCAATTCTAGGCGCCTGATTTCTAGTCTTTCACATAAGAACATAAGAAAATAAGGAAGCTACAAGAGGCTGTGAGACCTACACGAGGTAGTTCCTGTTACTTAACTATACCTATATCCACCTCTCTTCCCCATGAATTTATCCAGACTCCTTTTAAAGACCCCAAAACAACACACACAAACAGAGCACGCACATCAATACATCCACACCACATCCACACTTACAGGAGTAAAGGATTGCTACCCTCAACACCTGCCAGGATTTAGAGGTCAGAATTCCTCGGCTTACATCCTGTACCTATTCTCTGCTAGATGAACAAGTGCTATATCAAAAAGTAAAGAGTGTGCATCCTTTTAGGGGAAACATAAGAGTAATGTACAGAGACAGGATCACACGAGTATAGCTCAGGCCCTGTATGCTGCAACTAGGTAAATACAACTAGGTAAATACAGTGAGTGAACCTTTGTTGGACACACACTATATCACTATTTACCTCTTTTTGTCAGGTGAATATAAGATGTCCATCCATAGTGTGATCTGAGTAAGGCTACTGAACTCAGGGAAGGAAGGCGAGTCTCTGTCTTCCTCCTGATACGACACCTTATCGGAGTGGTACACGTGAATACGGTGGTCGCTGCCACTCAACAACCATACTGTCTGGCAAAGCATACATCACCCTCATCATAAGAGTAGAACAGATGTTGGCAGTACAGGATGACCCCTTGTTAACCCCTTCACGCCCAGATCTTTTCTTTGCTATAAATAATCGCCTGTTGTCGAGCCATAAAATTACGAAAAGTAACTGAATATACCAAATTAATTAGTGGACATGGATACTAAACAGGTCATATCGATAAAAACATTGCTTATATTCACTAAAAATCGTCTAATGGTACCCAAATTACAATGGAAATTACGTTCTGGGCCTCAAGGGGTTAAATGGGAAGATAGTGCTGGAGTATTTGAACGGGAGAGGAGGTGTAATAGTGAGAGGATTGAAAGATTTGAGACTGAAGTGCATGGGCAAATACAAATAGACTCATCTGCCATGGCCACCCCCTTGAACCCCCTTGAGGGAGTTCCAAGAAACAGACGTCAGTGTAAACTACATTAGACTATCATCATCCAAACTATAGTACAGTAGAAGCTCAGTTTAACGAAACTTGATTTACCGGAAAGCTCAATTTAGCTGAAATATTTAAATTTCGTTATTCTATTTTTCAATGCTAGGATATAGCAGAAAATTCCCCTAAATGTAGCAATATTTGATGCGGTTCCGCTAACGGTCGCCTACCCACACGTTTGGGTAGGCTTGGGGGCCATACAGACCACTGCAGAAACAGGATTTACCAGAAAAGCTCTCAATTTTATGGAAAATTCAGTTATATAATGAGCTATGTCAGGAGCAAATAACGTAAGTTCGATTTAGCGGAAAACTTGATTTACCGGAATTAGTCATGGCTGAATTATTCCATTATATAGAGCTTTTGCTGTACCTTGATAGATGAATAAAACACATGAGCTGAGGTACACGGGTGGCACAAGATAAACATTGATGATAATAAATACCGCATGTATTATGAAAAATAGAATAACGAAATTTAAATATTTCAGCTAAATTGAGCTTTCCGGTAAATCAAGTTTCGTTAAATTGAGCTTCTACTGTACTATAGTTTGGATGATGATAGTCTAATGTAGTTTACACTGACGTCTGTTTCTTGGAACTCCCTCAAGGGGGTTCAAGGGGGTGGCCATGGCAGAAGAGTCTATTTGTATTTGCCCATGCACTTCAGTCTCAAATCTTTCAATCCTCTCACTATTACACCTCCTCTCCCGTTCAAATACTCCAGCACTATCTTCCCATTTAAGCATGTAAGACGCACAGGCATATTAGACGCACACTCATTTCAGCAAAAATATTAAGGGGAAAAAGATTTTAGCATATTCAAATACAACTGAGTATATACCAAAATAAAAAGTAACAGTTTCACCCCTTCACGCCCAGATCTTTCCTTTGCTATACAAAATTGTATGTTGTCGAGCCATAAAATTACAAAAAGTAACTGAATATATACCACATTAGCTAGTGGACAAGGATACTAATCAGGTCATATCTATAAAATATTGCTTATAGTCACTAAAAATCGTCTAATGTTACCCAAATCACAATGGAAATAACGTTCTTGGCCTCAAGGGGTTAACACTTATGAAAGATGGAGTGAAGTGATGTGCTTCCCTTCTTCATAATATTAACAACAAGCTCCAAGTGCAAGAAGTTTCTTTGCTAGGTCCTCGCCACATCTTTAGCCATGCAACCCTGTACAGTATAAAAAATCAAGGAAGAAAATACAAACACTACCTGCCATCCATTCTTGATATTGGTCTGTGTATGATAGAGATGGTAAGGCACAAAATCCAAGTTGAGAGTCAGGCAGTTCTGAGAGACCACCTCCAGAGCACTGTCAGAGTTAAGATCCCAGTCAGAGTATATGTTGAAGAACTGACTCTGCTCACCTTTCCCATCCTCTTTCTGAAAAAAATTGATAAAACTTCTTCTGAGTTATATTTGAAAATACAAAACTTTTACGTAGTACTAAAGCATACACATACACCTCTTCACCTCAAAACCTCCGTTAGTACACCTTGTTCCTTACACAAGCATAGATTTAAAAAAGAAATAGGGAAAAACTGGTTCACAAATAGGGTGGTAAATGATTGGAATGGACTCAATAGACAGGTAGTTAGTGCGGAGTCATTAGAGAGCTTTAAAGCAAGGCTAGATAAATTAATGGCTGGGGATGAAAGGTGGATGTAGGTAGTGTTAAGTGACAGGAACTACCTCATGTAGATCTCGCGGCCTCTTGTAGCTTCCTTATTTTCTTATGTTCTTATGTTAGGTTGGACTGATGGGGAGGGTGCAGCAACCATCTGCTGTTTTAAGTTTTTAGCTCTTTACACAAAAAACTCATGCACTACTATACATAGTCAATTTTTTTTAACAAGGCAAAAATTCCATTCTATTTTAAGGTCCCATGTTTAAAATAATGCCTCTGTTTACCTGATAATATGGTTAGCTATGATAAATTACACCTGAAATTTAGAAGAAGCATAGTATTCCCTTCTCCTGGCATCAAATATCAGTCAGTAAGCAGCAACGGGTCAGGATTTTTTGCCTCGTTAAAAAAACAGACTATAATACCATCTAATAGAGAACCTACTATTTTCAATCCACATGTGTAATGAAAACAAAAAAAACTCGATGCCTATCAAGAAAGGGTTTCCAATGAAGCATAAGGTAAGGGATACTTCAGTTTACCTTTATTATGGTGATCCCTATAATGAAGTCTTCTTGGATCACAGATCTATTCACAGCATCAATTGATACTATTTCTGCCCCAGCTGCAAAGAAAATGCACATAAGGTTTCCATTAAAATAATGATAGAAAAATATCATGCTCAGATTTTCTCACGGTAAAGGATATAAACATTGCCAACCATCATAGTGCCCTAAATTTGGGGCTATTTCATAAGATATATAATGCCTAGCATGACGGTGGGAGAAAGATCAGACGAGCATACTTCTGCAGTCATCACAAACACCAAATCTTCGTTAGAGGGAAGGAGAGAAAGACTTAATACCAGTGTATAATGCAATGTAAATAATTGAATGGGAAGACATGTATGTATGGGACATAGGAGTCAGGAGAGGACATGAAAACAACCTGAAGAATACAACATATATACATAAATTTACATGTTGGTAAAAATATTGCCACCATATACATAGCAGTGAAAACCTCCAGAGGAAACCTTATAAATCACTTAATTTTCAGGTCATTTCAGTAAAGATGGGGGCAAACGCTATGCTGTGCGTGGCCTCAGTGCTCATCTCCGTCGCATTAGCCTTTGAGCCTGTGGTGGGTGAGAACCCGTTACCCCGGGACACAGGGCTAGTGTGACATCCGGGTTACCACAGCTATGGTTATATAGCTATGATATAAATGGCAATTTAAATTTTGCTCACATTTGATGTTTTTTCTGGATGATTTGTTAATATCACAGTTGTTATAAATGTCACCACTACCACAGGAAACTCTACCACTATCACAATTTGAGTAATATGAGATAAGGACATTCACTACTGTCACTTACTTGATCATTAAATTCATGCCTTTCTTGGTCAACAACATTAAAAAAAAGTAATGAATATTGGCCGTGCTTACCCGGTATATATGTGAATGGATATTCCCTCATACAAGGCCTGCCATTCTTGTACTCCAGACAAAATATCTGGAAAAGAAAAGTTTATTAATTTTTGTTCTATACCTTATGAATTTTTGCTCTATACCTAATGAATTTTTGTTCTATACCTAATGAGTTTTTGTTCTATACCTTATGAATTTTTGTTCTATACCTTATGAATTTTTGTTCTATACCTTATGCCTGCTTCCTACCTTTTTCAGGGTGGTGTGGACCATTTCTGATCGTGCATGGCAACTATTTTGTTGGTTCCATGGTGCGTTGTTCACATTGCCTGTGCCAAAATTATTAGAATCACTTGCTCTCCTGCACAATTAAGGTGGAGTTAAGGGGATCTTTGTGCAACACCAGTATTTCGGTGGCCCCTTAACTTGTATACCTTCCCAAACCAAGGCTGCCATAATGCCCGCTTGTGGGTTCATGTTCAGGCATATCAAAGCGATACTGGTGCCATGAGACAGTGAACATCTTACTCGTCACATACTAACCTTGAGAGCACCACAAGAGGAGGATTACAAAGGAAACACAGATACCAGGATACCTTTTGGTCTATAACGAGGGTATCTGCTGAACTATGTTTTACTAGTAGGAAACTACACACGAAAGAAGGGGAGGGGGATAAAGGGGAGGGGAAGGGGAATAAAGCGAGGAGGAGGAGGAGAAAGAGAAGGTGGAGGAAAAGGAGGAGGAGGAGGAATGCAACAGAAAAATTATTCCATTTATGCAATGAAACTTATATAAAGAAGTGTAAGAAACTAACCATTACTTGGCTTGATTGATTGATTTAATGCCAAAAAAGGTGAATGTGCCAGACATCAGAGGTCATATGGCACTATGGCAAAGCATAAAAGGGGAGGGGTTATCGAGAAATAGTGAAACGATGAAGGAAAGAACGGAATGTTACAGCAGGATGGTTAGATCAGATGCAGGATGTGGATTTGTTGGAGGAAGGAGGTTAAATTTTCCAGGGAGAAGGAGGGGGATTCCGGGAGAATGTCCGCAAGACAGAGAGGTCGGGAAAGGGAGGACAAATGAGGGAAGGAACTGGAACGGGCAGTAATAAGATAATAAGATAACATTACTTGGAGACACTTGCCTTTCTCTGGAGCGAGGTCACCAGTAGTTTTGAGTAACCCTGAGCATCTGTGAGGGGACTGAGGGTGTACACATTGCCTTGGGAGGGAAGGCTGTTAAACAAAAGACGCTTTTACAATCACGAATAGGAAAAACTTAGATCATTTTCACAACAGCCAATATTACCCTTATTGCGTACATAAATATAAAACATACAGTAAATTCTACCTGAAAAAATCTTAGAAAAACTTAGATCATTTTCACAACACCCAATATTACCCTTATTGCGTACATAATCTAAAACATACAGTAAATTCTACCTGAAAAAATCTTAGAAAAACTTAGATAATTTTCACAACAGCCAATATCACCCTTATTGCGTACATAAATCTAAAACATAGTGCCGACCGGGGTAATTTGGTCCTGGTTTTGACAAACTTTGATCTAGTTTCCAGATCTATTGAAATAAACAAACAAAAAGTTAATACAATCATAAGAGGGTCACTACCTAGATGTCATTAAAGTTTGAACAAATTTCCATTATAGCTCTGTTATCAAAACACTGCGAAGTGCGGACCGCATTGTTACACTAAATGGGGTAAATCGGACCTAACTCTGGGGTAAATTGGTCTATATATATATATATATATAAAAAAAAAAATCTTAAAAATTTGACAAATCTCCAAAAACTTAAACAATATGTCATACCATGCCCATGGACACTATCAAACATTCTGTTAGCTGTTCTTCACATTCTCTGGGGAGGCAGAAAATATGACCAACACGCACACGTTTGGGTTCCAGTCTTTGAGTTCCTAGTCTTTCTTCTTTTTCTAGGTCTATGCTAGTTTTTCTTTTATAATTTCTAAGCATTGTTACTTAATTTAGTAATACTCTACACTAGGGCCAGAATTCCCTACACAATTGGGAGTATGGTTTCTGTTTACCTTATTGGATTCTAGGAAACATTCTATCTATGAGCTTCCGTCACAAAGCACTTCTTTCGGAGATATAAGATGTTTTTAATAGGAAGGAGATCCGAGTGTATAGGAGATATGAAAATTAACCTAACCCCACCTTTTGACTCACTAACCTAACCTAACACACGCTTTAACCTCCAAACTAATGTCAAATCTGCATTAAAAAAGTGTCCGCGGCAAGGGAAGAACAGAGGCGATGCAGGTCACAAGAGGAAGAAGAGTCAGGCGCACGTAAACACTTGGCTCTCGCCTCCCTATGAACATGTCATTATCTTCGAAAGTAATGATTTGCGACGGAAACTCAATAGAGAAAATGTTTCCTAGAATTAAATAAGGTAAACAGAACCACACTCCCAATTGTGTAGGGAATTTCGGTCCTAATGTAAAATAATACCGTTAGGTTACGTAATCAATGCCCATGTTAGGTTAGTTAACTAGCAGGGAGGTGTGGGTGGGCATAGCCCCCCAGTTATGTCAGGAGAGTATAGGTTTATAGGAAGTATTGGTTGAAACTGCACATTTACCGTATCCATTAAGGTAAACAGAAATCATTCTCCCAATTGTGTAGAGAATTCTGGTCCTTGAGTAAAAATTTACCCTTAATTTATATACCAGCACCCTTAAACTAATTCCATATTAGCATTCAACAATCTGAAACAAAAGAAACAAGTGCAAATAAGCAGTTAATCCTCACCGTGATATGCCGTGAGGGGTACATTACACTGGGTTCAATTTACCCCGCGAGTGTTTTTGTCACCGGGGTAAATACGGACCCAAACTGAGCATTGATCATACGAAAATGAGACAAGATAGAGCATTTTTGATATTTTCATGTTAAAGTAGAGGAAAAACACTATATATACGCTTATTTACAAGAATGTACTCCGTCTCGTATTTGAATCCCATGAAAGTTCGCCAAATCATCTGATTTTGTAAACAAACTTTGCCGCAACTTTTTTTTGCTGTCATTTTACTCATTTTCTATTTTGGTTTCTGGGTTCAGTTACATATCGATATTTATATTCATATTAATACTAGAAATGTTAAAATGGTTGTTTTACTACATGGGATATTCAAAACTGTTACACTCTTATTTATATTGAAACAAACACCAAAGCAAAAATGGCGGTCCGAATAGAACCGGTCCGTTGGAAGGACCAAATTACCCCGGTCGGCACTACTGTAAATTCTACCTGAAAAAATCTTAGAAAAACTTAGATTATTTTCACAACAGCCAATATCACCCTTATTGTGTGCATAAATATAAAACATACAGTAAATTCTACATGAAAAAATCTTAGAAAAACTTAGATTATTTTCACAACAGCCAATATCACCATTAATGTGTACATAAATCTAAAACATACTGTAAATTTTACCTGAAAAAATGGGCATCAATAAAGTTTATGCCCTTTTCTGGTGTCTCTTTTCTTGTTCTGGTATCCATGTGTTATCTGAAAAGTGGTGCATAGAAATATTGAAAAAATAATGCTAGCAGTGCAGTTCAATGTTCTCATGTTATGAAATTAACATGACAGTAATTTTTTCATTACCAGGGTTGTGAAAGAGCAGCCAAACCTAATACAGTTAACTATCAGAAATTTGGCAACCTTGGGACCTGAGAGTTGCCGGATTACTGACGATTCTCGATGACTGAAGGTTGGTTTGCCCTCCTAAACCTTTAGGCTCTATGTTGTAGAAACCGGTGTGGCGATACAGAAGATCCGCCGCGACGGTTGGTCCAGTACATGCGCAGAATTTGGTGTTTCTAAATCTAACCTAACCTAACCTATTTTACCGCAGAATTTGGAGTTTCTAAATCTAACCTAACCTATTTTACCGCAGAATTTGGTGTTTCTAAATCTAACCTAACCTAACCTATTTTACCGCAGAGTTTGGAGTTTCTAAATCTAACCTAACCTATTTTACCGCAGAATTTGGAGTTTCTTAATCTAACCTAACCTAACTAACTTAACCTATTTTACCGCAGAATTTGGTGTTTCTAAATCTAACCTAACCTAACCTAACCTATCCTTACCTAACCTATTTTAACTACCATAAAATAACCTAAAATACCGCCCTAGAGCATGATATTTGGTCCGAGTAACACCTCACGTCGTCTGTTTGTGTACATTCGCTGAGTTCTGCACATGCGTTGGACCAAACAGCACAACAGATCTTCTGCACCGTCACACCGGTTAATTGATAATGTAAAAAATATATATATACTAAATGAAAAACAAGATAAAATTTTAACGTAGCTAAATAAAACAGTATAGGTACAGTAAAATGGTAGTAATACAGCAATTCTGTGGAGTTACTGAAGAAGGCAATTCTTTTACTCACTGGATCCATGGCTATACAGACCCAAATTATAATGATAAATGCAGAAAAGTAAGCAGGAATGCCTTCTCTGTAGCTGCAAGTGTGCAGATTAACAGATTATTCTACTTGCACCCCATCAAAACGTTAGCGGCATATTTGCTAGCTTAATTAATCTTTTACTGATGACAACGTAAATTTCCCGTGTTTTCTAACCAATAAATCACCCGTCGGAAATTAATAATAACAAGGGGGGTCTAGAGGGGCGAAACCCGGCTAATATTTAGAACATGACTGTGTCTACCCCCAGTTATGTCAGGAGAGTATTGATCGATAGGGAATATTGTACTAAACTGCAGTTTTACCGTTATTGCTGAAGGGTAGTGATGTCGAGATCAACGATATTCGCCCTGGTGAGCACTGAACACCTGTAAAGCAATCCGTCATGAGTTTGAGAGGTTTGTTTACCTCGGTGCGGGGGTGTTGCCTTCACAACGGCGCCTTCATCTTTTCTGTCAACTTCTACTGGTTACACCAAAGACCCTCAACAACAAGATACCTCACTCGGGATCCACCAAACATGGAGCTATAATAATCTATAATAATATAATATATATATAATACCTCCATGCCCCCCCAAGGCAATTTCTGTTATCCGCCGTCGGTGGCGCTGACGTGCGGCAGAGGGTAGAGTACCTATATTATATACTCACACTACTCTATATATAGATACCCTACGGTAGCAGAAGGTAAACTATCTTGAGTTTTTTTTTTTTTTTTTTTTTTTTTTTTACATCACAAAGGACTGGCCAAGGGCACAACAAAAATAGGTAACACAAAGCCCGCTTAGTTGCCAGTCCCTATAAAGAAGACAGTAAGAGAATAAAAAAAGAGGTGTGGGCCAATTTAGTTCGGGAGGTGTCTTGTCACTCTTCTCTTAAAAAGTTTTAAGTCGTAGGAAGGTGAAAAAATAGAAGCAGGAAGAGAGTTCCAGAGTTTACCAGTGAAAGGGATGAAAGAGTAAAGATACTGATTAACTCTTGCATTAGGAAGATGGACAGAATAGGGATGAGAATGAGTAATAAGTCTTGTGCAGCGAGGCAGCGGGAGGAGGGGAGGCATGCAGTTAGCAAGTTCAGAGCATGAGGAACATGTGAGCATGAAAATAACGGTAGAAGATAGCAAGAGAAGCAACATTCCGGCGGTGATTTAAAGATTGAAGACAGTCAGTCAGAGGAGGGGAGTTGATGAGACGAAAAGCTTTTGACTCAACCCTGTTTAGGAGAGCTGTATGAGTGGATCCTCCCCAGCTTTGTTGCCAGTCCCTATAAAGAAGACAGTAAGAAAATAAAAAAGGGAGGTGGGTCAATTTAGTTCGGGAGGTGTCTTGTCACTCTTCTCTTGAAAATATTAAAGTCGTAGGAAGGTGGAAAAAGAGAAACAGGAAGAGTTCCAGTTTACCAGTGAAAGGGATGAAAGAGTAAAGTTACTGATACTGAGGAAAGGGAACTTGGAGGGAAAATAGAGACGGACGTAGCTCCTCTCCACCCTTCCCTGTTTTTCATGTCGATGGTATTAGCTAGATGCCAGAAGTCACGAGGAATTAGATTCAGAAAGATTTTGACATTTTCTATGAATGAAGGAGTTTTTGGTAAGTTGAAGTAAAGATTTGGCATGATTGCGGGCATATTATTATTACAGGAGAACCTCGTTTATCCGGCACCCACGGGGGGGAGCGCATGCCGGATAACTCATTTTGCCGATGTTTTGAGAGTTACTCTTATGGAATCCCCCAAAATCCCTTTTTTTTTTTTTTTTTTTTTTTTTTTTTTTTTTTTTTTTTTTTTCCATGACAAGGAACTGGCCAAGGGCACAACAAAAATGGGTAACACAAAGGCCGCTTAGTTGCCAGTCCCTATAAAGAAGACAGTCAGAGAATAAAATAAAAAAGTGGGGTGAGCCAATTTAGTTCGGGAGGTGTCTTGTTACTCTTCTTTTGAAAAGATGTAAGTCATAGGAAAGTGGAAAAACAGAAACAGGAAGAGAGTTCCAGAGTTTATCAGTGGGAAAAAAAAAAAAAAAAAAAAAGCCTGGGTCGATTAGTGCCGTTGTTTTGAGGCTGCCGTTGTTTTAAATGCCGGTTAAACGAGGTTCTCCTGTATTATTGTTATTTGTCATACTGCCTCTAAGTTTAATAATAATTTTCATTAACAATTTCGGCATAAGAATGAAAATAAAGAAAATTATATTCAAATTATTTTTATTAATACTCCTTCAGTTACTTTTGTGCACTTACATTCTTTTATTCAATACAAGAATAGTGTATAAAATTGTGATAACAATAACAACAACTGCTATTGGCAATGGTTGTTTTGCAAGAATAATGTATAAAATTGTGATAACAACTGCTATTGGCTGTCAATGATTACTTGCAAGAATGCTGTATAAAATTGTGATAACAACTGCTATTGGCTGTCAATAGTTGTTTGCAAGAATGCTGTATAAAATTGTGATAACTGCTATTGGCTGTCAATAGTTGTTTGCAAGAATGCTGTATAAAATTGTGATAACAATAACAACAACTGCTATTGGCGGTTAATGGTTGTTTGCAAGAATAATGGATAAACTTGTGATAACAATAACAACTACTGCTATTGGCTGTTAATGGTTGTTTGGAGAGATAACCAACCGAGCTACAGCTGCTGATTTCCTTCCCAGGCTTCACACATGCCGCTCCTTGACAGAGCCATCCTGCATGCCAAAGTAAGCCACAGATGCCATGCCCACAAAGAAACCAGTCTCAACCACACCTGAAAAACAAATGTTTTCTTTATTATGCTAGTCTTAATACAGCTGCTGGTCACAAGATGAAAATCGACAAGCCCAAGGCATCCTTGCCTTGCTATCAAGTCACCAAGTCACTAGTTCAGCGCCTTTGGTCATTAGTTATGAATTTCAGGACTTTTTTTTATCTTATCGCTAGCAAAAAACTCCTAGTCATGGGGCTCCACCGTAAAGGAACTTTAGAGGTACCAAAGACGTCACTTATATTTATCATTGTGTATTATATATTGTGCATGCATATTAGGCCTTGTTCCAGAAAAAAAGAAAAATCTTGACATTTGAGTCACCTCTGGTCCCATCCTTTACATACATATGCAACATTTTCCAAAACGATAAAAGTATAATGGATTAAAATTACTTTTAGCAGAAATACTCATCTGGTACTGAGGTAACATTGTATGAGTGCCAGTTAGAATTGTTTACCTTTATGCCAACCATAAACCTTCATCTTGGAACATGCATGGAGATTTTTCAGAGGAGTTTGGTGGAAAAAAAAACATGTTATGAGCCATGAAATACATGACCTATCAAAAGTTTCAGATTATTAAATTTAATTGTTATTGATTGGGTCAAAACTGATGTCAGTATCCATTATGCATATTTACATGAATTTTAAGGTTTCTTGTCTCGTTTTTTTTTTTTTTGTGTGTGTGTGTACCATTTGGTGTGATATGAGAGATAATGCTGTATTGAAATAAGCAGCAGTATGAAAAAAATCATTTCCAGTGTTTGAACAAACTGTTCTGTGTTGGGTGCCACCCCACATGTTTGGCAGCAGGGGTTGCGTATGGAAAAGTGAATAAATAAATAAAGCAAAAAAAATAGCATAAAAAATCCAATGAAGGACAACCCACCTGGAATCATCATGATTTGCTGGTTCACTTTCTCCCAGTCATGGATCTTGTCAAACACCCAGTCAAGGATGAAATTGCCATTGTCCGTCACAACAGGGCCCTGTCAGGAATAAAATGTAATAAAAAAATGCATACATTATCAGTATTGCTTGTGGTATGATGTTTGCTCATCCTAATCATTTATGAAATACGAATATTGGGCACCTGCCTTACTGTATATTTACAAGTGTCCATTCCACCACGTGATGGTCAATGGTAGTGATTAACCCCTTCACGCCCAAAACGTAATTTTCATTGTAATATAACCACCATTAGCCAATTTTCATGAGCATAAGCAGTATTTTATAGATATGACCTGTTTATTATCCTTGTCTACTAACTAATTTGATATATTAAGTTACTTTTTCGTAAATTTATAGCTAACATCAAACGATTTTATATAGCAAAGGAAAGAACTGGGCGTGAAGGGGTTAAGAAGGAATTTCTACTGCTCCTCTTCATGCATTTACATCCATCAGCATTTTCTCAATAATCAATTAGTACATGATCCATCAATACTTTCTGTTCACCATTTCCACTTATCCATATGTACTTGTATTCTTCTCTCAACACAGCACTTCTTACCCTTTATTTTTCAATTACACCTGGCAGGTAGCTACTCTTCCATTTTCATTTACTCCAGTAAGTTATAGTCAGGTTCTATAGTAATCAAAAGTCTAAGTCTCAGCATCCATCACCGAAATATACTCTACACTTTCAATGTTATTTATACTTCAAACTAATTCCTTAATCAGTATATAATAACTTCATCACTTACTTTATTAGTCACTCATCTACTCCATACTTTTTTTTCCATTAAAATAACTCGGCAACTTCAAGACATTTAAAAAAGGCTCTGAAGAGGTTTATGAACTCACTGCTTTGGCCTTTGCTTGTCTCAGGATTGCCTGCCCACCAAGTTCCTTTTCGATTTTCAGCTTGACAGGACAGTAAGCCATAGGAATGACCTCAATGGGGACGCCTTGTTTCCACTGCTCGCCAAGAACTGTAGAATCTTTCCTATTAAGACAAAAAAGCAATGTTAATCTACACTTTTTAATCATTCACAACAGAGATAAGGAAAAGTATTGTCAATGAACAGATGAAAGTTCACTCCATCCCTTGAGTCTCTCACCTGTAGTCAGCAATGACTACGAATGTCTTTGCTGCAGCTGCAACAATTTTCTCCTGCAGCTGACACCCTCCCCCTCCTTTGATAAGTGTCAGCTGCTTGTCTGCCTCATCTGCCCCATCAATGGTTACATCCAGCTGTGGAAAGACATGTTGGGTTATTCAGGCAAGGACTCAATGCACCACACATGTAACATTAATGTGCTATGTGCTCTTGCATAATGAAATAAAGTTCTTAGCTCTCTTTTTCGTCTCATCTTGTGTAGCACCTTCTTAACCCCATCTCTCTATACCTTTCCTAGTCTCACCCTCCTTCTTTCACCTTCTATACATGGAGACAGAATCCCACATACACATACAGGATTCTACACATATGGAGATCATGGAGATGGTATCCCATGAATGAAACTCATCTCCCGTACATTACAACTAGGTAAATATAGGTAGACTTTTTCCTTACCTCATATGTAATTTCAAGGTCAGACAATTCCAGATTATTGTTGACAATGAGCTGTCGTGCTTGGAATGAGGTTGGGACACACACTACTTTCAGCTTCTCCTCATGAACACGCTGAGCTGGATCAGCCAGAAACATTGGACACTTGAGAAACTGCATTGCAACATAGTTTATGCAAACTTGTTTCTTTGTGGTCATGAATGTTAGTGTATCATGAACTATGTGCTCTCTACTACGTTACATAAATCAAAGCGTGAATTATGGTATTGAACAGTAATAAATTAAATAATGCTTTGGAAAAAAAGGATTGGAATATCACTAATCCTATTAGTATTATTATATATAGTATTATAATCCTATTAATATCACTATTCAAACATTGCTCAAATGATGTATGACAATAGATCATACTAGAATACCACAGAAGACTTGCAGGTCGATCTAAATGTAACACTAGTACAATAAAGAAAGGAGTCTTCCTTGCATGAGGTGTACACAGATGTGTGCAAACACAACACAACTCTATACCTTTATCATTTGCACTTATATCATGACTGCCCTACCTTCCTTTATATTACATTTATGATGCCTTATTCACTCCTGGTACAGTATACCTTCTAAGTGGAATGTTCAAAGCAAAATAAGCACACCAATGCAAATTATAACATCTATCTACCATCTCATTCCCTCTTAACGTTACCTCTAAGGCTCTATATCTTGTTAGCTTACAGGTGATTACTTTTTTTTTTTTTTTTTTTTTTTTTTTATTACCGTACTTTCAATTTTCTTAAACTTATATCCTTTATTCTATCTTTTGTTTGTAGACACAATCTTAAGAGTGCTTAATTTCAACCCTCATTTTCATAGTTCATGCCTTTTAATTGTTCCAACATGATGCATTTTGTGTCCACACTCTGTATCTTATGCATAAACGGGAAAATGTGGATGCAGCCTAGCAGCTGCCACAACCACCACAAACTGCTCTTATGCAAGCCAAAGTTCTACAGTTCCTGAGTGGATAAATTTTATACACCATGTACACACAAATTGCACAACTGGAGAAGCCACATTGGAAGGAAATTGCTCTATGCGCACATAAGCAATCCCTCCATATATATTCTGGGAAACATTTCACTTGGATGGATCATCCTGTAGAACATATGTAAGGTACATTTATAGGATATAACAAGTGCTTGTGGGCCCTTCGGACCCATGTATTGATGTTTGTAGTAGTAGTATATATTAGACAACATGTGATTGCAAACTCCAATCGTGTTGTTGCTGTCGTTGGTCACTGGTCAAAGTGCCTCGGGGTAGACCACGTTCCGTGTGATTCCAACCCTTTGTGTTCCGTGTGATTCCAACACACACGCACACAAAGTCCATGGATCTACTGAGTTTGTGGAATGCGACAAGACGTTACCGCAGAGTTTTTCCTGTAATCTAATACTCCTAAGAGTTTTTAGCCTAAAAGTAAAACCCCCCTTCAAAATTATTCAATCGACATGGGACCAAGCCGCTTACCACCTACGATTTATTTGCGATTTTTTGAGCCTACTCTCATTAAAATTGAATTTAGTTTCGGCTACCCAAAACAGACAGACACACACACAGACAGACACACGGCTACTCCTATAGTATATTGGATATCAAGCACCAAACATTAAATTCTGACACAGCAACGAAACTTACCGAGTCTTTCGACAGCATACACCACTGTGGAGCCGCTTCCAATACCCACCTTGTATGCATCCTGAAAAGACAAGTTCTTGACAATGAAAAGATGCAGAATGTAAAGTTGATTGAATCATTGAAGTTTGGCAGCTGACCATCCTAAACATGGTCCAAAATTTGCCACTGCAATTTGCAGGAGTCAGGTATCAACATGACTGAATGACTATTGACAGGCGACTGTTGTTGCATTAATTTCAAGTCAGTAAAAAGCAGCACAAATCAATCAAAGTCTATAATATAAATAAGCACCCTTGTTAAAAGCATCATGCAATTTGTCTTAAAAATGCCTTTGTTGAACCTTGACATATTTCATGCATTCAAAATAAACACAAATGACTTTGCAAGCCAGAGTATGTTACCTTTACGTGGTTATCTACTGCCCTATGGGCTGCTGCTCTCTTGGCACTCTCCACCTTGTCCATGCTAGCCTGGCCCACCTGTCGGCAAGGAAACCATGAGACCCATTTTGCAGGTGCCGTGGTGATGGGCCGCAGCAGCAGCCTCATCCTGGAGAGGGGAGGCAAGCCTCACCACAAGCCTTAAGGAGCACCTTAATTCTATGTGTTCTTAAATTTGTACCACACATTACAACTATGACCAGATCAACTATGTATTACATTCTGCTACAAAATAATAGGTTCCCGACCCGGCCTTTAAGTTTGTTGGGTAGAGGGGAAGATTTTAAGTTAAAAGGGTTGGAGTTGTTGTTGTGCAGTTTTACCAAAGTCTGAAATGGCAGCAATATGTATCATCGCGGGAGATTTATTTAGTTAACGCTAATTTATGCATGGTAGTAATTCATTTATCAGAAAACGATATATCAATGGAAAGCTAATAAAACTCCGCTTATATTGATATGCTCCATGTTATATGCTATCTCGCAAAATTTTAAATGGCGACGAGTTTAAGTTAATTCTAAGTTCATGCATATTTCTTCAGTCTCATAATGGCATTTATTTAATGTGTTTTACTGTGTTCTATGTGATAATCTTATAGAACAAACATTTCCGAAGATAACAGTATATCATTTATACATGTATAACATGATGTACTGCGGGGTCATGCCCTGAGAACTTCCGCGGGTCTAGAGTGAACGGAAGGCCCGGGCAGCAAGATGGCGCCCAGTAGAGTTTAACATAGGACCAATGAATGGCGGTACTCTCTTGTAGAGGTAATCTACTGGCACCTATCTATTTACCCTCTGGATTTCAACAATTTCACTCAATAAAATAGTTGTTTTTTTAGACTAACTGTGATATATGAAGCTATTTCTGATTTATTTGTGTCACCCTTACCTTCTTCAACGTTACTTCGGCAAATATGTAGTTTCAACCAATACTCCCTGTTGACCAATACTATCCTGACATAACTAGTGGGGGGGGGGGGGGGGGCTGCACCCCCCCCCAGACCCCTTGCTGGTTCACTAACCTAACCTGGGCATCAATTACGTAACCTAACCTCATTGGGTGGGTTTCGCCCCCCAAGACCCCCCTTGTGTTATTTTTAATTTCCGTCGGCTGTTTTAGGTAGGGGTTAGAGATACTCCCTATGATGAGAACGAAACGTTCAGGATACTTAAAACCAGAGTTGCCAGATTTGGGGATTTGTCCCTATATTTGGGGATTTCGGGGCACTGATGGGGACATGGGAACATTCACTCTCGATTTGGGGACTTTTGAGGCTTCTGAAAAAAATATGTATTCTATCGCTTAAAATAATATAATTAATATGAAGGTTAAAAGAAAACATGAGGTTAAACCGACGGCAAGGAAGAAGTAATTTGAGCTTCATTGATCCCAAAGAAGTAAGTCAAGAAATGTGGTCTCCATTGGTCCATTGGCTAGTGTATTTCCTAGAATTGTAGGTCCTGACAAAATAAATCACCTAGACAAAGAATGGAGAGTACTAAGAAACACCGATCTTGCTGATTCAGAAATCAATGATGTTGAAGGCTTCTGGGAGACAGTTAGGGAAATAAAGAGTGGTGATGAAACCCCCATGTTTCCAAATTTGTCAAGTTTTGTTTCTGGGCTATTGCGTCTTCCTCATTCTAGTGCCACAGCAGAAAGGATATTTTCATCTGTAAACAATTTAAAAACAAAACTAAGAAACAAACTCTCAACCAGAACTCTAGTTGGACTTCTGCATTCAAAGCGGTATTTGAAAGGCCGGGAATGTTTCAATTTTGCTGTAAATGATAAACTAGTCAACATGATGACTTCAGATATCTACAAATACCATGAACATGATGATTCGAGTGATGATAATATTTAGTATGCATGTAGTTAGTATTTAGTAGTAGTGATGATGAAATTTAGTTAGTTATTCTATTCTTTCTTTCTGGCTTAGTACAGTATGTCCAGAATATTAGTTGGATTATTTAAGTTCCCCAAGAAGCTAAGAGCATTAATATTTTCATTTATTTCTGTATCATATTTCTAAGCAATTTAAGGATATATCATCCCCATCAGCCTAAAGTAGAACATTTTATTAAATGTATTTTTTATTAAATGCTCATGAGGCTGTATCCTATTACTGCCTTTTTTTGTTTTTGCAGTCCTTGTGATGATTATAATAAAAAAGTGAATTATGCTACTTCATGTGTAATGTAATATAGTGTGTAAAACAAAGTACGAATTAATATCATTAAATCAACATTAAAATCAACATGGCAATTTTAATGTACATGTGGAGTAGCTATGTAGCATATATTTCAGCATTTTTATAACAAGTATGGAAATATATGAAATGGGGATTTCTGGGGATTTTCACCCGAATATATAGGGATTTTTAGACCAGGCTGTCTGGCAACCCTGCTTAAAACCACCGATCATGCATTGGTTGTAACAGCACTTACATCGCTACTTCTATGGCTTTATGCCCTATGGCTCAATGGACAATGGAAAACTTCTACGTCGACGAGTTATCGGTTCGTGTTTCGACGAGAATTTTGGTCGATGACAGTTCCATAATTCATCACAACCAGGCAGGCACGCCGTATTTCAGCAGGTGTAACTTTCCCCTAAAGTTCACTGCACGCTCACCTGGTGTTCACCGCGAGACAATGAGTAGATAATACTGATATGCTGATTCCGCAGGGCGGCAGGAGACTTCTCAAGTATCTTCCTTGACACCTGTGGATTCCAGACAACTCCACCTGCAACTGTCAGCACTCAGCAGTAACTGTCAGCGTCCGGTGAGTCTTGCTGCTTGTTGGTCACCGTGGCCGTGATCCCCACACCGTTACCATGACCACAATGCCTGCCACCGTGACCACAACACCGGCGTCACACCACCATGACCACACCACACCTTGCGAATGCATGCGATTTTTAAACTTTTATCAGTTTTCGTCCGAACGATTGGATGCAATGCCGTCTGTGTGGTACGTAGACGAAGCCATCGACCCAGGCACGTGGCACGATCGTCGTCTCATCATAGTTATATAGTCGCATAAACGTATCCTTGCATAATGCATAAGTCACTACCGGTAGACTTTGATCAAATAAATAGACAACGATGGTGATGCAACAGTGTTGTCACCACCAAGGATATCTTGGCATACAAGCGTTCGGACATACTGATACAAAATTGCAATGTAATATAGCTACGATTTTGACCATCGTACGTCGTCGTCTTTTGACCATTAGATACGATAGACGCACAAGATAGTTACGTAGCAAGAGGATCTGTCGACATGAAAAATCAATGCTAAACGGCTGTTATAAAGACCAAACCTGCTTCTCGAAAATCAAGACCAAAGTTCCAGACCCGGGAAATAATACAAACATTGTGTTCCGAAGTTCCAAGGAATATAATTCAAAGTTTGTATAGCTGCATTGTGGAGACGCTATGTAAACTGTCGCTGAAGCATTCAGGTTTAATTACAAGTTGGCGTTCTCCCACACAACACACTGGAAGAAGCAAAGCTTGTATAATTCCACTCCCTTCCTACCTCTGCCAGCATACGGTAGTATATGGAGACCATAGAGATGTACACCTAGACGCCGCATTACTCGCCAGAACAACAATGGTATTCATATCCTATTACTCGTGAATGTCTCAAAATTGTGACTACCTTCGGTTGCAAGAATGCAAGAGCTAACGCGTAGTTCTCGTCCACTTTAACCGATACGTCGTCAGCCCCGTACCGCTGCGGCCACAGGTACGGCGCGGGCCATAGCAGGCTACTCTCGGGCACGCTGGACTTGAACCTGGGATCAGCGCATCAAGGTATACCTTGGGTACGTCTGTGTAGTATTCAGCATGAGACATTTACCGAAAACACGTCATAAAATACCATTTACCGGCATCAAAAATGATCAGTCATGTATTTCAGGGAGAAAAGTACGATGGAAGGCTAATATGGTAGTAACTATTATCGTCCCACCTATATAATATATCACTAACAATACTCTTATTATCACTAATATGCCATAGATAAGGTATTTAATGGTAAAACTCACCTTTTTTTTACCATGAAATACGTCTATATCAGGGATAAGCAGTAAACATGTCCCCTCAGCTGCCTACTCAACGCTGATTGGCTAAGACATGCAGCAAAGCCACTAATTGGGTGACGACAATGTAGCCAGGCTGCTGATTGGCTCTTGGGAATCCTAGCCTCCAGTAGGTTACGAGCTACCAATTATGTATTTTAAAACGAATAATCACTTTTTTATTCGTGGACCAAATAAAGATTGCATAGCCTTATTGAAAACCCCAGCTTTTTTTATGACTCCATAAAAAGTCTCCGTGTTTTAAGGCCTTCGTAAAAGAAATATGAATCAATCATTTAGTAACACCGTACATTTAACCGATGTTTTGTTGATACATTTTTTTCTACATCAAATGGAGGGGTATTTTTGTGTGTTTTAATATATTTCGATATTACCGCATCGTGTTATGTATTATTCACGTGCATGGTAGGTATATTTTGTTTTATATATGTATTTGTCTGAGTGTGTTATTTGTTTATATTTTTACTGTACCTTAATCTCCCTTCTAATTGAGCTGTGAGGTTATTTGTGTGTCCTAAGCTATCCCTGCCGGCGCGGTGTGTTTGTGTGTGTCTATGTGACGTGTTTTTCATGTGTTTAGTAAAGGAATACGGCTGACTGGGTGGGTTAAAGGGTAAAATTTCGAAGAAAAAAAAAAACATGTTTTGGCCTTTGGTTTCTACGGTAAGCTACGATCTGTTACTGTTTATAAGATACACACATCATATACTATTTGCTCATATTTTTTCACGATTTATAAAGCCTTCATTAAAAAGTCGTTTTTTGTGGTGAAAAATGTGAGGCTTTTTTGGCCATCTTTAGATCTCGATATTTCATTAATTCTTCGTTATTTCATTGATTTGTTAGGCTCATTGTGTCCTATTTATCATTATTGTACTTTATCCGTGTTGATTTATGCATTATTTGATGTATTTAATATTTCGATTAATGATGAGAAAAGGTGCCCGGCAGCAGGACTGCAACAATTACCGCGGTATTACATTGCTCAGCTTGCCAGGCAAGGCAAGGCGAGTAGCTTATTAACTGAAGCCAAATTCGCATTAAAAAGTTTATGACAAGTCAGTTTTCGGAAGTGGATTGTTTGCGGTGGCCACCTCTGGTATTTTCAAACTTTACCAAGACAAGCCACATTTCTATGAATTCTCAAAAGTATTTTTAAGTATCCTTTAGTCTTTCTAATTCTTCAGAATCCCTTTCACCTTCTTAGTCCCTCTTCACTATCTTGCAACAAAATTGTAACAGCTAGCTTTGTATGTTAAAATTATAGAATTACTCAGAGGAAGAAATTTCATGCAATTTCGTTAATTGTCAATGCTTTGATTTTTTCACTTACCTAAGTAAGATATTAAATTTCATTCATTATGGATGGATAGATAGCTATACAGTACCTTTATAATCATACCTATACTTTCATACCTAGATGTGCTCCTGTACTTTGAAAAAAAATTATTATAATAACCAAATGCCAATGTCCCACAGCAGATGGAACCGAAAATGTGCAAAAATAGAATACTCAAAATGAGCCAGAACTGCACCCATGTGAACTCCTAAGCAACAGTGACGCCATGGAGACTGTCAAGAGCACAGAAAGGGTTCGATGTGGTCAGCTGTCCAGCCAAAAATACAGATCTTCCATCCGGAGCTGCCTTGCCGCCAGCCATGTCATGTCCAATGTGTCTCTGGATCAGAAGGAACAGGTTATTACTGCTACTGTTATTGCTATTTCTATGACAAATGAAAGAAAGAGAAAAAATATAATTGCATGCTTCAATGAAAGGTTTATGAGGGTAAACTTCTCAAAAATATACTCCAATTACACCTGAAAACCATTGGAATAATGATTTCAGAATTTGATTAATTTACATAATATTGCTACGGTATAGTATATTTTACTATAAAACTTATATCCAAATTTTTTTTTTTATACATAGGTACTTAAATGACGATGTGACCCAATTACACACAGTATTTTGACTTTTGCCAGTGATATTTCCTTCTTAATAAAGCACTGATGAAAATATTGATACGGACATTAAAAAAAACTTGCCAGGGGTTGTACATATGTATATTGAGAGAAGCACCAGAAGATATCTCTAATCATTCCTCGGGTGTGGCAAAAGTGAAAAGTCTATATGGATTTATGAGAATGCCAAAGAAAAAGAAACTAAAAATGTTAGGCCATCCAATGATTAAGTGACCGGAGGAAGGCGAGAGGTACGGATGTGTTTATTTCTTTTTCTTTTCTTACGTAAGGAATTCCAAACGTGTGGGGTGGCACAAAACCCTGAATAATTTGTTCTTATAAATACCCATACCACTTGCATTTTACACATCCTAAAGCTTATAAAATAATCTATGTATACCTCCATAATTAATTGCAGTTTACCTGTAATCATTGAGTTATAATTCAGATCATGGTACAGTACTTTAGATATTTACATCAACTAGACAACAATGATTCAATTTTCCTACGGTAATCAATTTAGTTCATAATTGAAATTTCTCGTTTTATAAGTAACTTGAAGCTAATCTACTCAAGCTGGAAAAGCGTAGATTTAAAAAAGAAATTGGGAAAAACTGGTTCACAAATAGGGTGGTAAATGATTGGAATGGACTCAGTAGACAGGTAGTTAGTGCGGAGTCGTTAGAGAGCTTTAAAGGGAGGCTAGATAAATTCATGGATGGGGATGAAAGGTGGATGTAGGTATTGTTAAGTAACAGGAACTACCTCGTGTAGGTCTCACAGCCTCTTGTAGCTTCCTTATTTTCTTATGTTCTTATGTTCTTATTCCAGGTCGCCACCTCCCACATAACCTATGCTGACCTTGAGTCTGTGGACTACAAGTATCTGCTGTGTGGACAGAGTGACGGAGGGTTGGCCATTTACGACACCAGTGTTGTGAAGGAAGGCTGTGTGTATGGCGAGGTGGGCTCCATCAAGGGCGGCCGGAGGGGCACACACAAATACCAGGTAATAATAACTCATCAATAACATCTCTTCTCATAACTTCCCTCATTTGTCCTCCCTTTCCCGACCTCCCTGTCTTGCGGACATTCTCCCGGAATCCCCCTCCTTCTCCCAGGAAAATTTAACCTCCTTCCTCCAACAAATCCACATCCTGCATCTGATCTAACCATCCTGCTGTAACATTCCGTTTATTCCCCTTCCCTCACCGTTTCGCAATTTTTCTATAACCCCTCCCCTTTTTATGCTTTGCCATAGTGCCATAATTATGACCTCTGATGTCTGGCACATTCACCTTTTTTTGGCATTAAATCAATCAATCAATCATCAATAACATGTATTGTTAGTGTTCTTAACTTAAAGGATTTCATATTTGCAGACATATTTTAAAAAAGGAAAAGTCTAAAATCAACAAATATGTAAAAAAAAAAAAAAATCTTATTCTAGAACAATCTGAATCAAAGTCTTTTAATACTCCAGGTTTGAAAAGTAAATCTTGTGCCATAAAACAAGACAAGAAGGAAGGCATTCAGTAAGAAATAGGGACTAAAAATAGGAGTAAAATATTGCATGGAAAACATTGTACTGAACTGTGAGAGGCCAATTCAAGCCAAGGAGCTGGCAAGATAGTCTGGAATTTTACTTGAATTTTATCAAAGCCAAGCAACATTCAGGAGATCTCTATCATTGGTATGCGGTCATTTCACCCACATGCCATTTCGCCACACCATGGAGTCATTTCGCCCACAGGTCAATTCGCCCACACTATGGAGTCATTTCGCCCAAGGTTACTGGTGGTTCATTCTATTTCTGCCAGAAGAAGATATACAGTAGTTACATGACTCTGTGACATGGATCGTGTGGGCGAATTGACTTACATGTGGGCGAATTGACTCCTACATGTGGGCGAAATGTCTTGTGGGCGAATTGACATGTGGGCGAAAAGACCGGTAACCCTATCATGATATAACCAGTATCTGCATGGCAAAGGAATATTATTGATGATAAAGAACATTGTATTGTGAAGTTGATTAAACTGGCATCGAAATACAAAACTTATATTTCTTTATGAAGGACAGGTTCTAGAATATCCAGTGTTAACCCCTTGAGGCCCAGAACGTAATTTCCACTGTAATTTGGGTACCATTAGACGATTTTTAGTGACTATAAGCAATGTTTTATAGATATGACCTGTTTAGTATCCTTGTCGACTAACTAATTTGGTATATTAAGTTATTTTCGTAATTTTATGGCTCAACAATATACGATTTGGTATAGCAAAGGAAAAATCTGGGTGTGAAGGGGTTAAGTGTAAGTAAGGTAAGTGTTTTCAAATAAAGAGGAGAGGATATATGTAGTTGAGAGAAGTTGAGAGACAGAGAATGTAGTTTTTAATGTGATGGAAAAAAGTCCTCATGTCTCCACTCATGGAATAATCAAAAGTGAGCTGAGCATTCTACGTTTGTAAGTACTTCTTGTGCACGCTGTCACTTCTTTTGAGGGGAAAAAGAAAAGAAAAAAAAAGTCATCATCCAGTACAGTATATATAATGTTTATAGAATATCTGAAAGCTAATCCCAAAGCTTTGTGTGGTCCCTGATAATACCATGCTTTTTTATATTTTACTCATTTTTTTATATATATTATTAATTGATTAATTTATTTATTGTACATAATTTATTTCTTAGTTTATTTATTTATCTATCAAAGTTATTTTTTATTGATATATTACTTTCTTTATTTTATTTTATTTATATTCATTATTATTATTATTATTATTATTACAGTATTATTATTATTATTATTATTATTATATTATTATTATTATTATATTATTATTATTATTATTATTATTATTATTATTATTATTATTATTATTATTATTATTATTATCATCATCATGTGTGTGTGTGTATATTTGCTTGGCCGTTCCTCGCAGGTTGAGTGTGTTCAGTGGTACCCAGCTGATGCAGGACTGTTCAGCACTTCAAGCCGAGACAAGAAAGTCAAGATCTGGGACCCCAACCGCATGAAGCTGGTGGATCAGTTTGACATGGACTGCCACATCAACCACCATCAAATGTCTCCTGTGGCCACCAAACACTCTATATTAGCTGTGGCAGGAGAGAATGGTAAGTCTGGGGTTGTGTCTTACTAAAAATGATGAGTCCAAGGTCTTTTGTCACATCCAATCATTGTTAAGCCCTTCACGCCCAGATGTTTCCTTTGCTATATATTATCGCCTGTTGTTAGCCATAAAATTACGAAAAGTATCTCAATATACCAAATGAGTTCGTCAAAAAGGATACTAAACAGGTCATATCTATAAAATACTACTTATATTAACTAAAAATTGTCTACTGGTACCCAAATTATAATGGAAATTACATTCTGGGCTTCAAGGAGTTAAGCAGTAATTCTACTGCGCAAAGATCAGAAAGGTTGTGTCGTTTACCTCACTACAGCAGGGATAAGATAAGATACTTTGATCCTATCTAGACACTTTGCAAGTACCAACTACAAGGTTATTGACTATACAAAGCGCCACCACGTCAGGATGAATTTGGTGGACTCGAACCGCTGACCGAATGGCGCAGGGACTCTGCAACACCAGTCCGTGATTCTACCAACCGCGTCACCCTGGCGGGTCTACAGCAGGGAGTGCCACAATTTTAGTACATATAAAAGTACATCTGCAATTATCACTTCATTACAAAAAGCAGTGTGGTAAAGCCCACCCACTTTTAATCTCTGACTGTCTTTCACTATTCTCTTCCCCCTACTTTCTCTTTAGCTACTTTCTTACCACACTACCTTCTCTTCACCCCACTTTCTCAAAAAAAAAAATGTAAATAAATAAACTTCATTACAGGAGAGGTGATCTTGTGTGACCTGCGCACGGGAACGTCCACCCACCGCCTGACAGGCCACGAAGGACCTGTGCGAGCCACCCAGTGGTCTCCCCGGCGCCAGCACATCCTGGTCTCCAGTGGCCGTGACCGAACAGTTAGGATGTGGGATATACGGACTAGCCAGGCCTTCATCATGGCGCTAGATGGAAATCATCAGGTTGGGGAGAACAGTAAAAGAGCCAAGAAAATGAAGAGGATCCCCCATGCACATGTAGGGCAGGTGGTGTCCTTCTGTTTTACCCATGATGGCCTCTGGCTCCTTACGTTTGGCCATGACGGTGAACTCAAGTTGTGGAACACTTCAACAGGGAAGAAGATGGATGTCAGGTATGGTGAAATGCTCATTGATAGCCGGAGAAACCTGAGGATGGCCGTGACGCCCTCTATGCATCCAGATCTTGTCTTTCTGCCCTGCAATACTAAAGTGTTGGTTGTGGAGATTCTGACAGGAAGGCTGGTCAATGTCTTGTCGGGGCATTTCTCAACGGTGTTTGGAGCCCTGTATAACCCTTCCTCTATGAATTTGTACACTTTTGGTAATGATCAAAACTTCATAACATGGACTCCAAAAGTATTTGAGAGTAATGATTTTGAAGAAGAGAATTGGAATACAGATCTACAAGAACTACCCAAGAGAAATAGAGTCACTCAAGATAACTGGAGTAGTGATGAGGGCTAGAGCCTCAGTATGTAATTTGAGAGCTGTTGTACAATAACTATTTGCCCAAGTCTTTTCATTGACAAGTCATCACAGTCATGCATAGGTGTCTTAGTAACAGAAGGACGAGGTTGCCAATCTGGCCCATCTTCAGGGTGCATCAGGCTATGGGCGGAACCCACCTCTGTGCACTGGTACAAGAGTCATTGCGATACTCGGCCATCTCACTCCTCTACTGAGAGGCTAAAGCAGTTTTATTTTTAGGCGGTGAATGGGTGCACATATCACGTTTCAGAAAAATAGAGAGGTAAGCAGCTCAACCAATGAGAAAGCCACACGGGACACACTTTCCACTCCAGTCAAGCACAGCCTGGGTTGCAAGGACACTTGGCCAGGACACCCAGCCACCACCACACAGCAGACCAGTGTCAAGGTCACACGTGTGCCGTCGCCTCACTCAGGGATTATTTACACCTCTTTGCAATATTGTGTGGATAAAAGTGTGAAGATGAGTGAAGAAAGAGGTGGTGAACGACCCAAGATTACAAGGAAGGGACAGGCTAACAGAGAAGTGGATTAGGTACGAGAGGAAGAGAAAAGAAACAGTGAGTTATAGCGCGTTTTCGCGGCCGCTCTGGCCCGGTCTGGACTGGGCTAGTCCTGGGCGGCCACTGTTTTTGCGAGGCAGTTTGGACCGGGCTGGAACGGACTGGGCTGGGCTAGGCCAGAGAGCAGGACCAGGTTGGACTAGTGGGGAGAACTGGCGCATGCGCACTACAGTCAGCGGAGCTTCTCGGGACCAGGAGCTTCTCATGCTGCTGATAAGACATGAAACACCATGATGGCCGACCATAAGACTAAAGTAATTTCACGAAAAATTACAATATTCGCAATTTGCTGAAACAACAGCTTGGGAAATTAATGTACCGTCAACAACACTATAGTGGCCACTGCACTTTCTGCCCGGAGGACCGCCCACTCGATCCCCCAGCCAATAGGAACGACGAATGGGACAGGGCCAGTCTCGATGTATTTTAGCGAGCATCAAACCAGCCTGGAACGGTATAGACTGGACTGAACCAGGGCGGTGAACATCACGAAAACGCACTTATAGTAAACGGTAGGCCTCCAAAGGCAGCTTTGTGCAACGGCAGTATCGTAACCCATGAAGTTTAAGCGATGTTTTTAACCAAAGGCAAGACTCAAGCATAATGCAGTAATAGACCCTATGTGTGTGTGCAAGGAAATGGTACAATGTGCTCAGTATGCAGTAAATATACTGCAGACACTTTCATATTAGGCATTAGAAAGTTATTGCTGGATTTAAAATGTATAAGTACGTATGTCCAAATTAGGTAAAAACTGAAATAATCTGACATCTTTTTAAATCATTATGTTTTAGTCCCCAAAAATGCATTACATTATGTAGTACCTTTGCAATGTATCATTTATTACTCTTGTAAACAAAATGATAATTTATTACTATGGTGTTTGATAGAGACAATCATTGTGTTACATCATAAGAGGATACTTCATAATTTCTTAGAAATCAATGAACTTCAAACTCTATTTACTCAAAACTGTTTGATCATTAGGCACCCCCACCCATGTCTTCAAACCTCAATTATTGTCATTCTCAGCAGTCTTTCAAAAGTTATATTTGCTATAGTATCAACAGGACCATACTTCCTTGCCTTATTGTGCATTATTCATGTCAATAACAGCTATATAATTTAATTAATTTTGTATGCATTTTATGAACTTGTCTTTCTTTCCTACTCTAAAGTATTCTTGTTTATGGGGAAAACTTTATGCCCACCATCTTGTCGCCGACGTGTTTTCACGTCATGGACCATGCAATGCCCATCTTGGCCTTTTTTCATGAACAAGCCCCATATCACTATTGCCATGCAATTCAGGCATAATGGATGAATGGAGTACTGTAGTCTCTGACATTGCCTCCTTTCCTTACATTCTGATTCCTGTCACTCCATGATATCTATTTTCTTGGCAAATTCCTGAAAATTTTCTTAATCAATTAATTTTTTTTAATTCATTTTTTGAAATTTATTTTTTGAAAATTATTTTTTGATATTTATTTTTTTATTTGTTTTTTTAAATAAATTTTTTGATATTTTTTTTTTTTAATTAATTTCTTTATCTCTCTCTCTCTCTCTCTTTCTCTCTTTTTCCAGGAAGTGAAAATTCTTAGAGAACAGATTCCCTCATCTCCTTCAGTCATACAGGAAATGTAGGGACACACATTCGTACTTCTTGTGTGTGTGTTAGGTAAGTAAATTATTCATTAAAAATATACATATATATAATTTCATATGCATAATGTTATATTGTACATAAGCCTTTGGGTCTCCATCCCTGAACTATGGCTGGTCACTGGAGCTGCTGGGACTGCGGCACCACAATGGTGATGCCGGAGGACAGGTCTGCCGGGTCTTGGCTCTGCACCTTGTGGGCGTAGCGTGTGCTGAGGGCGCGGCGCAGGGAAGACAGCTCGCTCAGCACCTGGCCGAGGAGGACGTTGGTCTGCTGCTGTGTCTGTCGCTGTTCGGCCGAGGCGTCCAGCTGTGCCTCCAGGTGGTCCAGACGGCTGCAGATGGCCATGTTCTCCTCTATGTTCTCCAAACGCTGACACACCTCCCGAATGTCCCCTGAATGAAAGGTGTCCTTTGCTGTGCTTGTAGTGGTGCTTGTAGGGATAGTTCTGCCTGAAGCTTCTTGCCTCTTGTGAAGTCCTGTAGAGGCAGCAACAGCTTCACTTTGCTCCTCTGTGGTATCGTCAACATCTTGAACCTCTTGCTTGCACACAAGCGATGTTTTGATCTTGACGTTGCCTCTTGTTCTCTTCGTGCCCCGCTTGAGGATCTTCGAAGAACCTGGATGGAACAAGTTGAGTTACAGGTGGATGTTAAGAAAACTAATGAATAAGAATGAAGAGATGAAAGAACCATCAAGCGGGTACATCAAAGGGAGGAATACCCAATATAGCGGGCATCACATCTTGATAAACCTTATGCTTCAACTTATAAACATATAAAGCAATCATGTTACTTGAAATTAGTGACTGCAAAAATATGGTTTCAAAAGGAAAACAGTAATAATTTTCATATTCTGACCTGATTCGGGTATCACTGTGCGGCTGGTCTTGGTGACGGGGGTCGGCATCCCCACCTGGGCCAGGACATGTCGGACACGTGTGTAATATGGCCAAAGAGGTACTGAGCCCGTTGCCTCGGCCTCGGCTTTGTGATGCTGAAAGTCCGCGGCAAGGGAAGCCCACTTGCAACGACACTTTTCTGTTGATGGCTGATGACCTTCCAGCTTCATCTGCTCCGATAGGGTCTGGAAATGAGGCAATAAAGGGTGTTGGTTCAGAGGGAAGAGCAGTGACAGTGTAGCGCAGGGGTCCCCAACCCGCAGAGTACCGCGGGCCGCATCGACAAGTCCGAGAGGGCCCGAGGGCTGCACCAATAAAAAACTGAAAACCACATATACAGAACAAAAAATTTCAAAGAATTTATTAATGAGACACCTGGTAGGGAAGGGGAAGCCATCTGCAAAGAGAAAAGAAGACTAAACTTGTATAAAAATATACTTAACCTAACCTCCTAACCTGAACTAACCAATTAACTTAACTTAACCTAACCTAACCTAACCTAACCATACCATAACTTAACCTATCCTAAAACACGCTCGAGAAAAAAGATGTTTCAACACACGTTTGGAATGATGGAGGGCCGCACCGATGACCAAAAGGAAATGATCTGGCGGGCCGCACGGAATGGCCTCGCAGGCCGCATGTGGCCTGCGGGCCGCGGGTTGGGGACCCCTGGTGTAGCGGCATACTGCAATATTTTTTTTTTTTTACATCACAAAGGACTGGCCAAGGACACACAAAAAAGAGGTAACACAAAGCCCACTTAGTTGCCAGTCCCTATAAAGAAGACGGTAAGAGAATAAGGAAAAGGGGGTGGGCCAATTTAGTTCGGGAGGTGTCTTGTCTTTTCTTGAAAAGATTTGTCGTAGGAAGGTGGAATATGCCCGAGTGCTGCTCTTTTGTCACCATAAGTGCTCCCAGGCCCATGGTGATCATCCCCGTGAAGGCTCAGCAATAGTCTACTCTGTGTCAATGGTGTCGCAGAGATATACAGTGGCTTAGATCTGCTTCATTATGAGATACTAGTAGTGGAATTTAATGCTGGTAGATTGAACATTTACTAACAGATCTTGAGGATGCAGTTTTATAACCCCTTCACTGCTGATGATCAATATACAGACCAGTAAGTTTTTTCCATATGCTGTTGGTGTCCCGTTTTGGGTCGGCCGCTTTTAAATAATCTGCTCGCTCCGTCTCAGGAAGCAACCAACAAAGTCATTATTGGCATCTCAGTCAACCAGGTTCACGCCTGGTAAGTCAACAACGGACCGTATCCTAGCGCTTTGTGTCCTGGTGGAACGCCGACGTGAGTTTCGACAGGGGATGCTTGCAGCCTATGTTGATCTCAAGAAGGCGTTTGACTCAGTGCATCGTGAGTCACTGGGATCTTCTGCGACTTCGAGGGATTCCTGCAAGGACTATTGGTTTGATAACTGGTCTGTATTCTGGGACTGAGAGTGCTGTGAAGTGTGGGGCAGGTGTATTCGGCTTCTTTCCTGTGAATACAGGAGTGAGGCAAGGGTGCGTCCTTGCCCCATCACTTTTCAACGCTTGTATGGACTGGGTGTTGGACAAGGTTATAGATCAAAGTGATTGTGGAGCATCTGTCGGCAACACCAAGATCACTGATCTTGTTTTTGCCGATGATGCAGTAATCTTTGCTGAGTCGCTGGAGGTCCTGGTGATGGCTCTCAAGGCGCTGCACGAGGAGGCAAAGCCTTTGGGACTTGAGGTCTCCTGGCTCAAGACCAAGGTCCAGGTGTTTGGAGACTTACTAGATGAAGCAGTGCAGTCTGTTCATGTGTGTGGCGAGGACATTGAGATCTTGGAAAGTTTTACATACCTTGGTAGCGCAGTCCATAATGACGGCGGGTCACGTCAAGAAGTCTTATGGCAGATTGGCATAGCCCACGGTGTTATGGACTCGCTCAGCGGGAGTATTTGGCGTTGTCGGTACCTGTGCAGGAGGACAAAGATCCGGATCTTCAAATCGCTTGTGATCCCTGTCTTACTCTATGGTTGTGAGACATGGACACTAAATAGTGACTTGAAGAGACGAATCAATGCCTTTGGTAATAAATGTCTTCGCAGAATCATGGGATATTGCTGGGATGATTACGTGTCAAATCAGCGATTGCACCGTGAGACTGAATCGAGGCCTATTACCTGCATAGTCCGTCAATGCCAACTTCGGCTATATGGGCATGTGGCACGCTACCCTGAAACCGATCCTTCCCATCGGGTTGTATCTGTAAGAGACAATCCGGCGTGGAGGAGGCCAAGGGGGCGCCCACAAGGCTCGTGGCTGGGGCAAGTTGATGTTTCTTGTCGAGAGCTGCTTGGTATGGGAAAGGAGCCTGTATGGGAACTCGCGCATGGTGACCCCCGGGAGTGGCGTCGTAGGGTGGGCAAGGCGACGCGCCCCCCGGCGTATGCCCCCAATGATTGATTGAGATTGAGTCAACATTTCCATGCATTTATTCATTAACCCCTTCACGCCCAGATCTTTCCTTTGCTATAAAGAATCGTATGTTGTCGAGCCATAAAATTACGAAAGTAACTGAATGCACCATATTTGCTAGTGGACAAGGATACTAAACATATCATATCTATAAAATATTGCATATATTCACTAAAAATTGCCTAATAGTGGCCAAATCACAATGGAAATTACGTTCTGGGTCTCGACGGGTTAATTTATTTTGGTATGGCATAACTCGTTATCCCGGCATATAACCTTCCAATCACAAAAAAAAATTCAATTGGGGGAACCATTTTGAAATTGATCATTCATATTTCCTGTATGCCACACCACAAAAGTAATATATGGGCAACATGAGAATAATATTTAATAGATCGTTGATGTATTTTCCCTCTTCTCTGATTGACTTTTTTATTAATTAGTTCTATTATTTCCTATTCTCTTTCGCAACATTTGGTTACTTAAGCTGGATGATCTTAATTATCAGATTGGTTGTAAATAAGAACATAAGAAAATAAGGAAGCTACAAGAGGCCACGAGACCTACACGTGGTAGTTCCTGTTACTTAATACTACCGAGTACCTACATCCACCTTTCATCCCCATCCATGAATTTATCTAGCCTCCTTTTAAAGCTCCCTAATGACTACGCACCAACTCCCTGTCTACTGAGTCCATTCTAATCATTTACCACCCTATTTGTACTGTATTTAAATATACTTCAATAGGATTTTTCAACACTAACCTCCCACATGGCAGTGTCGTCCCAATCGTTTTCCCGGTCAGTAAACCAATCCTTGAACTCCAGAATAAGGTCCAGAAGCATCTGCACTGCCCTGTCACTCCAGTCCAACATCACGGCTACCAAAGAAAAAAGGAATACATATGTAGAAATATTTCCAATTAACCCCTTCGCGCCCAGATCTTTACTTTGCTATAAAAAATGGTATGTTGTTAGCCATAAAATTACGAAAAGTAACTTAATATACCAAATTAGTTAGTCGACAAGGATACTAAACTGGTCATATCTATAAAATATTGCTTATATTCACTAGAAATCGTCTATGGGTACTCAAATTACAATGGAAATCACGTTTTGGGCCTCAAGGGGTTAATAATGTACAGTGACCAGCCTTGTGCGCCTTGACCCTAGTGTACCTACTTGCTTCTATCTAAACAGAGGCTATCTATTTTTGGTAGCCAATAATGTCAAGCATATTTCTATCATGTATTTTCTAGTTAAGTTTAGTCACCCTTAACCCCTTCACGCCCAGATCTTTCCTTGGCTATATAAAATCGTCTGTTGTTAGCCATAAAATCACGAAAAGTAACTTAATACACCAAATTAACTAGTTAAGGATACTAAACAGGTCATATCTATTAAAATATTGCTTATATTCCTTAAAATTGTCTAATGGGAGCTAAATTACAATGGAAATTACGTTCTGGGCCTCAAGGGTTAACTGTCACTGAGTATGTAAGCAATATTGTTTTACCATCCTCTGTGTCTAGCTGGTCCTCTTCATTTACAGTTTTCGGGTCTACCAAGATCTTGCACTTTTGCTGACCATTTCTGAAGGGTAGAGGAAAGATTGTCAGGTTACCTCCTTTATGAGTTCACACCTATAAAGGCAAGATATGTTAATGGAAATGGGGTTAATAGAGCGAATGTTGACATGACTGCATTTAAAAGTAATGTAGAGATGGAATGATGGTACCTCTGGAGATACCAAACAAGTAATAAAGTTGAAAGTTTGATGAAAAATCTGTTGTGCAAAATCTGCATATATAAAGTAGTATATGAGATGCTGTCCAATAATTCCAACAATGCCAACAACAATGTCCAACAATTAACAATGTCAGCAGTAACAAAGTGTGATGGAGACTCGGCTCACCTCTGTTCCAGGAAAGACAAGGTTACCGGATCATCCTTGAGGAAGGAATGGATCTTATCAAAGTAGTCAATGCGGTGCAGAGATTTCTCACCACTCATCTGCTTCTCCAGCACAGCCATATACCGAATCTGCAGGAAGAAGAATGAATGCATCATATGAATGGTCACAGCATATTATTATTATTATTATTATTATTATTATTCTCTCTCTCTCTCTCTCTCTCTCTCTTCTCTCTCTCTAACACTAATTGTGCGAGTATGAGAGAGAGAGAGGAAAGTGCCGGATTCAAACTGGAAGAGCGTAAATTTAAAAAGGAAATAGGGAGAAACTGGTTCACAAATAGGGTGCTAAATGATTGGAATGGACTCTGTCGTCAGGTAGTTAGTGCGGAGTCAATAGGGAGTTTTAAAAGGAGGCTAGACAGTGTTATGGAAGGGGATGAAAGGTGGATGTAAGTAGTGTTAAGTAACAGGAACTACCCTACCACGTGTAGGTCTCGCGGCCTCTTGTAGCTTCCTTATTTTCTTATGTTCTTATGTAATGAGAGAAAATATTACCTTCAGATTTCTCCACTTGCGGTCACACTCCACGCCGCTGACCACAAAGTCTTCCTGGGCCATCGCGGCAGCAACGTCCTTCCAAATGATTTTTTTCTTCCTGATGCCACTGCAGAACTCATGCCAGTGTTCCCCCACCTTGGACACCAGGTTGAGCACATCGCCGTGGCCCCAGCTCGTTCGGCTGCTGCTCTTTGGCTCTTCGTCGAACACTAAAATATCAAAGGTAACAGTTTCATAAAAAATCATAAAAGACAGAATTTCTATCGTTTTGTTTTTTTAAGTTGGGAGGGAAAGAAAATAGACAGCTCTATTTCTACTAACATTGAAGAGAGAGGCATTTCATGGAACACTAAACACTAAAATATCAAATATCCATGACACTAAAATATCAAACATAACATTCCAAAAAAGGACACAATTTCTATAGATTTTTTTTTCAGGTATAGAAAAAACTCTGTATTATCATGATAATGCTTTATGTGTGTTAAGGGCTGGAAGCTGATGTACAGTACTTTAGGCTTTACAGGCATCCATCAAGTTTCCTCTCTGTGTACTATATAATGTTTCCCGCCTTATAACTACACGACCTTTAGTTTTTAAGTCATCATATGAAAAAAATCAAACCATCTCTTCCTCTCTCCTCCTTCCATTTGACACCCCCACCCCTACATATACTTCACTTCAGTGTACAGAACATATTTTCCTACAATATGCTTTAGCTTCAAACTCTGAATTACTGCTAACCTGCACATAATAAATTCATTCAAATGCTGACATAGTAATTAAATTGTCTTTTATTACATAAGTATAATGTTGGGAGGCATTTCAAACCACACCATGCACAAAAATAGGTCAACATGCATATATGTACCTACAACGTTTATGGCATCAACATTCACATTTACAATATCCTTTTTGACTTAGGTAATGGACCATGACAGTCACTTTGTATCTAGGTAGGTAGAGTGGTTAGAATTTAAAGGGGTCATGAGCCAGTTAAATTTACCTCCCCACCCAAAAACCCTGATTTCCCACAGTCCCCTAAGCTTGTTGGCTAGAGGGAAAAAGAACGGGGGATTAGGATTAGCTATTGGTCGAAACTGCATATTAACTCTATTTCCTATGCAGTGAGAAGTATATGACGCCATGTTGGCCGACGCCGTGAGTCATTAGAATCCCTAAACGAAACTTATAGATAACTTAACAAACCCGAACCTGAACCTAGCTCTTATAATTTAAAACAACCGCGCTCGGCCGCCTGACATGCAGTGGGCTGTTGGCCGCTCACTTCGGTTCCGTCATCACTTTAAACTCTTGTTGTTATTCGTACATGCGTATAGGTATATGTACATGTATCAAGGAGTGGCCGATAATACACTAAAGTTCAGGTAAATGGATAAGTGAAGTAATTAAATGACAAATGTATGAAGTTATGAACTCGGTCCAAATCGGCTCGTCCCAGGTACCCCCCATGTAGCTAAAATAGCTAACCTGAGCGTACATCAGCCCTGCCTCCCAGCCCCACTGTGGAAACACTCTGATGCCTTACTTTTCTTACGTCCTTTCTTGTTCATTGAGGGGCCAGATGATGGGCGATAAGTCAGCTTTATGAGAACAGATCACGGAACTAGCAAGATAAACATTGGCTGCTACGCTAAGGAGGAATGGAGGATGCCTCTCAGCTGTTCCTCTGCAGCCAGATTTGGGCCGTGATCCACACCCGCCAAATTTAAAAGCTACAGATTTTATGCATATATGTATATATATATATATATATATATATATATATATATATATATATATATATATATATATATATAAAATTTGATGTTGCATTCAGCAAGCACCAGGAATGGTAGCCAGGCTGTAGAGAGATACGCTGTAAGCTTATGAAAATCTTTGAAATATATATTTATGTTAACATCGGGTACTCCGTAGTGTACAGTGGTTAGCACGCTCGGCTCACAACCGAGAAATCCCGGGTTCAATCCTCGGGCAGAGCGAAGATAGATGGGTGGTCTTTCTTAAAACCCGAGCCCCTGTCCACCCAGCAGTGAATGGGTACCGGGTGTTAGCCGGGGGTTTGTGACCCCCCTCCCGGAGTGGTGGCTTCGGCCAACACTATAAAAAAAAAAAAAAAAAATAGCTGCAGCGATAGATCACTGGCTCTGAGGAATTATCATCTAAGCAAACAAACAAACAAACTACACAAACAAACATTAATGGCTGTTCTGGTCAAGGAGGTTAAATAGGCCTATATAACCTACATGGTCCAGGTAATATGGGGTTAGAAATACTCCTTATGATGAGAACTAAACGTTCAGCATGATACTTAAAACCACCTACCCGGTACGGTACTATATCGTGTATATTAATCGAAACTACATATATAGCGATTATTCCTCTCGCTCATCGCGATTACTATCACGTACATTATCTATAGCCAAGGTTACTAGTACGATAATAGGTTACCCCTAGTAACTTTTATCTCCAATTATCTTCCTCACCATCGCAGTAGTAGATCTCTCTGTAAACACACCAAACAGAAGGAGAGATAACACACCCTCGTCATGTATGTACGCCTCACATGCCAGTCTACCGTAGATAACAGTAAAGTCGCCACCTGCAGTGATGTCGCCAGGCGCCAAATATTACGAATTATAGCATCACTACTGATTTGTCTGTGCCACTGAAGATGATACACAGTAGTTTATATCATGACTGTATAATCTACTCTGTTTCAGCGTTGTTTTATGCTTTGTAGCTGCAAGTATATACGGTTTACAATTTCACTACGCGTTTTTTTTTCGGGCGACGACGACAGCGGTACGACACTCAGTAAATAAACACTAGATGGTGACTCTACTGTTGGTAGCCACTTTGTAGATATTTTTGTAATTTGTTCATTTATAGCCATAATATGACACAGATGAAGACACAAAATGACACATATTCTCCAGATAGCCCCTTCTAACTGTCCTGAAATCATGGATGTAGAAATGTAAGTATTAACGCCACCACACGTCTGTAAACAGAAAAAAAAGTTGTCCTGGCGACTTAACTGTTATCTACGGTAGCTGTTTCTATTAATTGTAGCTAAATTTCTAATACAAACATATACCTCAATAATCCCAACCTTCTATTCACTCACGCCTAGTCTTCTAAAACACATATGTGATCTCTGTTAGCTCTATCGCAAGCTTTCTGTTGGTTGTCTCAAAAAAATGTATCTCTAACTTTTGCCATTTTCCCTGAAATTTCGATAATGATAAACTTCCCTTACTTGATAACTTTAATCAATATATTTGCATATGTATAACCGACAGTAAAGCATTCTTGAAATAATACAAGCAGATTAGTGAAATAGGAAGTCAAGCACCGATGAAACGTAAGAAGCAACAAGATAAAATAAGACCAGACGAGTATTATTATTGTGAACCTGTCAAGGCTGTCAGTGTGTCGCAGCAGTCTGAGCAAACATGATTTCTCTCTCGCTCTTACCTACAATTCAGTAATAAGGTTATGTTGTTAGATGTAGAGAAAATGTCTACAATTATAAGCGTGGCTGTGGTGGTACTGCTGTGTGTGGCGAGCTGTGTGGACGGAAACGCAACAGAGATTCTCGACCATTCAGCACAAATATCGCAGAAATTCTCCACACGAATCCCAGATATTGAAATTAGTGATGATACATATGAATACCGCCATAATACAAGCTTTGAACATGATGGCCAGTATGGGAATAGAACACCAGCCTCCCCAGTGGCCAAGATGTACCGCGGGACCATTCATTCTGTGGTCATTGAGGGAAAGCTCGGAGTCGACATCACACTGAAAATCAACAAGACTTTCGAGTATTTGTTTGAGTTCACCTACAATGCCACGGAGTTAGAGGTTTGTAAAATAGGTGTTTATGCTGTTTTGGACAATACGCTATAGGTGGTTTCTGAGTATATTGAACGTTTAGATCTTACATAGGTTAATATTCCGCAGGAGTTGACGGGCTCTAGAATTTAGGTTGAATTAGTGAATCTGATGGTGAGCGATTGAATGGCCGCCAACTCCTGCGGAATATTTACCAGATCTTATTACATAGAGCATTCCATAAACAGTTATAATGGACGAGAGTTTCGCGGTCGTTTTCAGAGACACCAACTATTTTTTCTTGGCCTACAATAGGTGCTTGTTCTAATGGTGATAGTTTTATTTTGCGCAAACCCAAAAAAAAAAAAAAAGTATACTTTGTGGTTAAGGTTAGGTTAGGTTTCGTTAAAACAAGGTTAGGTTAGGTTTCATTTTTTTTTTTTTTTTTTTTTTTTTTTTTTTTTTTTTTTTTTTTTTTTTTTTTTTTTTTTTTTTTTTTGGTTTTTTGGTTTGCGCAAAATAAAACAAGCACCATTAGAACAAGCACCTATTGTAGGCCAAGAAAAAAAAGTTGGTGTCTCTGAAAACGACCGCGAAACTCTCGTCCATTATTACCCATATAACTTAATAATGAGGGGGAAATCAATAATAGTAAGTTAATTTCAATATATTTTCACATAATAATAGGTTAAGAGTATGCAGATGCACGCCCCCCCCCCCCTAACAAACTTACGTACCGTAGATAACACTAAAGTCGCCAGGACAACGCTTTTTTCGATGTACAGACGTCTGGTAGCGTTGATACTTACATTTCTACATCCATGATTTCAGGAAAGTTAAAAGGGGCTATCTGGAGAGTGTGTCATTTTGTGTCTTCATCTGTGTCATAGTATGGCTATATATGAACAAATTACAAAAATATCACCAGAGTGGCGACCAACAATAAGGTCGCCATCTAGTGTTTATGTTTAGAGTGTACTCCCGCCGTCGTCGTTGCACGAAAAAAAAGCGAGTAGTGAAATTTGAAACCGTATATACTTGCAGATACAAAGCATAAAACAATGCTGAAACAGGGTAGATTATACAGTCATGATATAAACTACTGTGTATCATCTTCAGTGGCACATAAAAATCAGTAGTGATGCTATAATTTGTAATATATGGCGCCTGGCGACATTATTGCAGCTGATGACTTAAGTGTTATCTACGGTAGGGGACTGGTGAGAATGTGGGATTTTTAATTATTTTGAAAAACAGTAATAAGGGCGGGAAAGGACTCTAGAATGTTCCCCTTTCTCTGTGTCCCAATGGTCATCCTTTCGTTGTTTTGTCTTTCAGTCCAAGCAGTGCGCGTGACGGTGAGCAGCCCGGAGAGTGGCTACACCTACCCCCTGCTGGTGGTGGTGAGGCAGCAGCGCGGGGTGCTGTCCTGGCAGCTGCCCCTCGAACCTCCACCAAATACTCAGATTCTGTGAGTTGTAGCTCAAGTTTTGATTAATTTTTGTAAGTTTGTACCTTGTGATCATACAGGTTCATGTGATCATACAGGATATAATTGATTTTCGGATATACTGTAATGTCACCCCCTTCCCCCCAATTGGTTCGTTATAGTGAGGGTTTACTATATCTCCTTTTATCCAACTAAAGGATTTCATATATCACAAGACATGCTTATCATAACTTTGTAATTATTTATTTTGCTTCTCCGCCTCCACAGAGGAAAGTACGACACCGTGTCTCACACCCTGTGTCCTGTCAAGAACTACAAAGTATCCATTGATGGGAATCTGGACACCACTCAGCGCTTGTTTGTGGATGTGTCTACTTCTTCACCTATAGATTTGGACTTTACAGTTTCTGCAGATTTTGTTACAAAGTTTGTGGTTGAGTAAGTACATAAAATTATATCCTTTGTAAATTGTATGTGCTGCATGATGATTACCTATGTCAGACAGATATATTATTGTTCTGTTTGAAGAAGTAAAATCTTGACTTCAGAATTATCCTTAGTGAATAGATGGCAATTGTGTAATGCTCCTCTGATTGGGATGTCTCACACCAATCAATGCATCACTCCTTTATATTTTCCTTGACAAGCACGACAAAATCTAAGACATGTTGATACATGCTTTACATACTGACAGATTTTAATTGCTACAAACTGCCTACCTTATGATCTTATTGTACATTTTGAATGAATTGATACCTTTAACCCCTTCACGCCCAGTTCTTTCCTTTGCTATACAAAAAAAATTGTTCTTAGCCATAAAATTAGGAAAAGTAACTGAATATACCAAATTAGTTAGTGGACAATGATACTAAACAGTTCATATCTGTAAAATATTGCTTATATTCACTAAAAGTCGTCTAATAGTTCCCAAATTACAATGGAAATTACGTTCTGGGTCTCAAGTGTTTAATAATTTGTCTTTTTTCAGGCTTCACAATGAGAGGGTGTTTGATGTCACACCGTCTCAGCCAATGTTTTATGAATTCAAGTTCCCTGAGCATGTTGATATGGTGTTGGTGAAAGTCATTGCTGAAGATGATTTTTGTGCCATGATTGCTATTCAGAATATTACGGTAAGTCCAGATGAAAACTTCTTAATAGTATGTACGTAATGTAACGTTGATGTATAGTTAAAGGCCAGCTAACAGGCTATGTTGGTGTTCTGATGTGTCATGTATCTAACTTTGCTAGTTAGGTATGTGGTAAAGATTGTTAGAGATTTAATAATGTATCTGTGCACCTTCACTGAGTTCTTAGTGGTGAGTTGGAAGGCTGAATTTCTTTTGTTTCTCATTACTAGTTGCTTTAGTTTCCTAGATTCATAAGTATTAGTTGTTGAACTTATACTGTACCTGGACATTCAAGTGTATGTAAAATATAGAATATGTATGTATGTATATATCCTTGGTTAAGTTTTAATGCCTGTGTTCTCTTTAAAGGTGGGGATATGAGTGAACTTGATCATTATGAAAGTGTTTTTTTTCTTCATATTATTTCTTTCTCTTTTGCCAGTGTCCAGTGTTTGACAGCGAAGAGAATGTCCAGTATGGGAACTATTACCAGACCATGACCTATCAAGCCGGGATCACAGTGAGGGTAAGTCTCGATAACAACAAAGGCATTTAGCACTGAGAACAATTGTACCAGTATTTCATGTAGAGGGAAGTCTTCTTGTTTCATGAGAAAGTTTCGTATGTCAACTGCTGTTACATATTTTCATTGTATACACTTTGATTTGTTAACCCCTTCACACCCAGATCTTTCCTTTGCTATATAAAATTGTACGTTGTTAGCCATAAAATTACGAAAAGTAACTGAATATACCAAATTAGCTAGTGGACAAGGATACTAAACAGGTCATATCTATAAAATATTGCTTGTATTCACTAAAAATTGTTTTGTGGTAGGTACCCAAATTACAATGGAAATCACGTTCTGGGTCTCAAGGGGTTAAGATGTGAAAAATAATTCGTGGGTACATTGTTCAGGCATTTTAATAGAATGAATTGATCAATCTTGTTATTAGTTTCTATATCTGTTAGCACTGAATCATTTTTTTACATTGATCTGTTATATACCTAGGTCTCACGTAGTTTAGGTATCACAGCCTCTTGTAGCTTCCTTATTTTCTGATGTTCCTACTGTTAGCACTGAAGCATTTTTTAACTTATTTGTTATATACCTAGGTCTCACATTTATGTTTAGGTATCATAGCCTCTTGTAGCTTCCTTATTTTCTTATGTTCCTATACTTTTAGAAACTAGACTATCCCGACGGCCTGTATGTGGTAGTAGTGGTGCTGTCTACCGATGAAGCTTGCTCTGCCTCCTTCCGCCACGTGTATCGCACTCGCAAGAAGACCATAACACTCAAAATTGAAGAGAAGATCACAAAACTAGAATACCTTGCTGCCATCTTTGCTGGTCTTGGCTACTGTGCTCTGTTTTATAGTGTAGCCTTAATCTTGACCTGCATATCTTGCATCAGGTAAGGAACCACTGTTTTCTAACTTCTAAGGAACTTTACTACTTTTTTACTTTTACTTTACTTTTTACTTACTTACTTATTTTTTTTACTACCTTACTTTACTGACTTACTTTTACTTTACTTTTCTAACTTTACGGGAACTACCTCGTCTAGGTCTCACAGCCTCTTGTAGGTGTGTGTGTGCTCCTTATTTTCTTATGTTCTTATGTTCTAAGTTGTCATGTTTCAAAAGGGACTGAAGTTGATACCATGACTGAAGTGGAACAGAGTAATAGTGCTTAAGTAGAATTTACTGTGTTGAATCAAGAGTAAGTTAGAGAATAGATGTGTGAAAGTGTGGCTATTATAACCAAGGATAAGCTGTATGTATATATGTGTGTGAATATATGTATGGCTGAAAGATAAAGCAGGTAGGTAGAAGTAGATATGAATGTGTGGAAATAGATAAGTGACAGTGAATGCAATGCCTGGAAAGGAGATTGAGAGAATGGGAGGCATGGAGAGAGAGAGAGAGAGAGAGAGAGAGAGAGAGACCATTTCTTGCTTATGTATGTCTTATTTAGTCTTGCTAGTCTACTGTCTTGTTTTAGTGTTACGTCTATTGTTCTTTTTAATTGGTGTTTTAGTTCATCATATAATATTGCTTCATATTGATTTTAATATCCATTATTCAATCTTACTAGTCTATTGTCTTGTTTTAGTTAAATTTGGTATATGTATTCGCTTGTGAAACTAACAAATATGCGTAAATACCAGTAAGACGCCTTAATCGGCGAAGGACGAGCGAGCCCGTAAAAACCCGCCGCACGTGCGCACGTGCGGCGTCACCCGGAGTTTGACCTGTGTGACATTGCTAGGTGTGTGGTCTCAAACCACACACCAAATTTCAACTTAATCGGTACAGCCATTTCTCAGCTATAGCAAGATAACGTTGTCTGTCACCCCTCACACGCCACGCTGACCCCTCACGTGAGACAAAACATGTCAAGTCAAATAGGGATTGAATGGGGCTATCAGATGGCGAAGACTGCTTGTCAATCGGAAGAGGGATTCCAAAGATATAAGCTCCTGAAAAGCGTGATGGTCGGTCGGGTCGGGTCGGCCGCTTGATTGTGAGAAAAATCCCGTATCCAGTGAGGACTCGCGAGCGCGAAGCGCTCTTCGTGCTCGCTCATAATTATAAAACTGTGTTCAATAAACTGTATGAATTATGGTCTGAAAAGAGAGAGAGAAGACACACCATTTATTGCTTATCTATGAATTATGGTCTGGCAGAGAGAAGCGTAAGCAGCCCCGCATCCGTAGCCTCATGGATGACTCTATCTTGGCGACCTCCGATGACCATGGTGCTCACGGCTCGTCGTCTTACGGAGATATTGGTGGAAGTGCAGGTAAAAGTGTGGGGCTGAGGCTGACTCTGACTCTGTCTTCTTTTTTTTCTTTTTTAAATATTTTCAATGCTGTATGCTTTTTTTTTTTCCTCTATTTTCAATGCTGTATGCTTTTTTATATATTTTCAATGTTATATGCTTTTTTTTTCTTCAATGCTTTATGCCTTTTTTTTATATTTTCAATGTTTTTTGCCTTTTTTTGTATTTTTTCAATGCTTTATGCTTTTTTTTGTATTTTTTCAATGTTTTATGCCTTTTTTTATATTCTATTTTCAATGCTTTATGCCTTTTTTGTATTTTTTCAATGCTTTAAGCCTTTTTTTATATTTTATTTTCAATGTTATGCCTTTTTTTGTATTTTTTCAATGCTTTAAGCCTTTTTTTGTATATTTTCAATGCTTTATGCCTTTTTTTTGTATATTTTCAATGCTTTATGCCTTTTTTTTGTATATTTTCAATGCTTTATGCCTTTTTTTTGTATATTTTCAATGTTTTATGCCTTTTTTTTGTATGTTTTCAATGCTTTATGCCTTTTTTTTGTATGTTTTCAATGCTTTATGCCTTTTTTTTGTATGTTTTCAATGCTTTATGCTGTTTTTTTGTATGTTTTCAATGCTTTATGCTGTTTTTTGTATGTTTTCAATGCTTTATGCTGTTTTTTGTATGTTTTCAATGCTTTATGCCTTTTTTTATATTCTATTTTCAATGCTTTATGCCTTTTTTTGTATTTTTTCAATGCTTTAAGCCTTTTTTTATATTCTATTTTCAATGTTATGCCTTTTTTTGTATATTTTCAATGCTTCATGCTGTTTTTTGTATGTTTTCAATGCTTCATGCTTTTTTTTGTATATTTTCAATGCTTTATGCTTTTTTTCTCTTTTTTTTTTTTACCTGTGCCATATGACCTCTGATGTCTGGCACATTTTCCCCTTTTAAGCATCAATTCAATTATGCTTGTATTTTAAGACAATTATGTGAGTGTGTATAGATTTTTCAGATCACCAGTGTTTGTAAATTACTATGTATATCAAAACTTTGTTTGAGAAATACGTGGACTGCAGATGTGAGACAATTTGGATTTACGTGTGGATATCAAATTTTGTGTTGATATGTAACTTTATAAACTTTATACATGCTGTGGTCAGTAAACTATCTAATAAAATATCTATTCTATAAAGGTCTGTTCAGTTGAGTAGGCTGAAGATACTATACTTTAACTATTCTGTTTTTTGTAACGAGGCAAGAAATCCTGACTCCTTGCTGCTTACTGACTGATATTTGAAGCCAGGAGAAGGGAATATTATGCTTCTTTAAAATGTCAGCTGTATTTTATCATAGTTAACCATATTATCAGGTAAACATAGGCATCATTTTTAGCATGAGACCTTAAGATAGCATGGAATTTTTGCCTTGTTAAAAAAAATAGACTATATATACTATACTTTATACTATACTGAAGGTACTCTATATTTCATTCTGCAGGCAATAACAGGGAGGAACACCCATCTCTGTATCGCACAGCCTCTGACTCTTCCCTTGATGAAGACGACATTGACATGCTAACTGATGCAGAGAGTGAAAAAGACATATTCAGGTGAGAAGTGCAGTGTGATTCTTACTATTATATTCATTTATCTGTTTCTGCTGGACATTTTTTTATACATAGCTTCCATTTTCTTATAGATACAAGATTATTTTCAAGAAAGAAGGAGGAATGTAAGAAGGAAATTAAATATATTATACTGTATACTAACCAGAAAGAAAAAAAAAATTCTTGCTTTTTGAGGAAGTAGTAGTCGTAGAGGAGGGATGCCCATGCCTTTATTTGCATTATTAGACTCATAAGTAATAAAAGACATGTTATAAATCCCTGTGCCTTGGAGACATAGCCTAACAAGTATTCTAGGAAATTACTGGGACAGAGAGTGATTCTGGAAAACTGAACCCCTTCATGCTCAGATCTTTCCTTTGCTATATAAAATCGTCTGTTAGCCAAAAAAAATACGAAAAGTAACTAAATATACCAATTTACCGAGTGGACAATGATACTAAACAGGTCATATTTATAAAATATTACTCATGCTTATTGAAATTGTCTAATGGTAGCCAAATTACAATGGAAATTACGTACTGGGCCTCAAGGGGTTAATGGAACACACCAATGATATTTTGATAGCCTTGCACGTATTGTCTATAATGTAGAAATATAATGAAACTGAGAATTCATCTAGTATATAATTATGTCTGATTGTAGGTAATGCACTCATGATGTATTATTTTATTCCAGAACCAAGACTTTCCTGTACGTAAGTGACTTGGCTCGAAAGGACATGAGAATTTTGACCAAAAAGTCTCAGTTATATATCTGGGGTTTATTGACAGTTGGGATATTCTATGCCGTGCCTGTCATCCAGCTGGTCATCACTTATCAGAAGGTAAGAACATAAGAAGGACTCTCTCGCTGTCTGTCTGTCTGTCTGTCTGTCCTCCTTTCTCTCCCCCAAAAAAATTCCCCTCGAAGATACAACAAACTCGTAATGATTTTGAGTTGAGTGGAAATTTGTCGTTTAGGATATTACCTTAGACCAACAATAACAACAAAGTCATTTAGATAAAGTAAGGGAATGAAGATGGAGGTTCAGAAAGAGAAAGAGAAAAAAATTGATAGCATAATAGATACGTATAAAAAATTGCTTCGTAAAACATGGTAGTATAGCTAACTGTTAAATAGTGAATAAATGGAAGAATGAAAGTAAGCACCGTACCGTACCGTAAGAAAATCATCATAAGGTAAGACATAAGAACATACCCAAAAATAACCCAGAATAAACCGAAAACATAAATCACAAATAAAACCAATGCCAAAGTGTAAAACAAGAGGGAGGGAAGAAAAATCATGAATGCAACAAGACTTCTATGAACGTGTTTTGCTAAGGGAAGGAGGGACGGGAGGGAGAGGTGAAGGGTAAGAACATAATAACATAAGGAAGCTACAAGAGGCCATGAGACCTACACGTGGTAGTTCATGTGAATCATAGATCATTTTATGGTTAGTCTTTAGAAGAGTTGCCCCATATTTGCATTGTGTAAGCTCTCACATTGTGAATTCTAAAGAAATATATTGCATCAAAAGTTTCCCATCACACAAACATAATTTCATTTGGTATTACAAGTACTATATTAGCAGAATTTTCTTAATACGTACTTATATATCTGTATCTGTCTATGCATGTGAATCTATTTGTATGTATCTATTTTTTCTTATAGTAGTAGCTAGTTGTTAATCTTAACCCCTTTACGCCCAAATCTTTCCTTTGCTATATAGACTCGTCTATATGCCATAAAATTACGAAAAGTAAGTTAATATACCAAATTAGCTAGTGGACAAGGATACTAAACAGGTCATATCTATAAAACATTACTCATACTCACTAAAATTGTTTAATGGTAGCCACATTACAATGGAAATTACGTTCTGGGCCTCTAGGGTTTAATGCTTATTATTTGATGTGTGAACAATGTTAGCAAAAAGAAGAAAATAATTGTAACTTAAAATGAAAACTTTTTTATTTATATTTATTTTCTCTTCCCAGGTTCTTGATGTGACAGGAAATCAAGATCTGTGCTTCTACAATTTCTGGTGTGCTCATCCTCTTGGCGCACTCACAGACTTCAACCATGTCTTCTCCAACATCAGCTACATTCTCTTTGGCATCCTGTTCATAGCCCTGTGTGCCCGCAGGAATCATCAACATAGACTGGCCACAAAATTTGACTACACAATTGACAAGGTGAGAAAGTCATTACAGGAGACTTTGGATGGTTGTCATGGAAATAAGGGAGACGTTGGATGGTTGTCATGGAAATAAGGGAGACTTTGGATGGTTGTCATGGAAGTAAGGGAAACTTTGGATGGTGTCATGGAAATAAGGGAGACTTTGGATGGTTGTCATGGAAATAAGGGAGACGTTGGATGGTTGTCATGGAAATAAGGGAGACTTTGGATGGTTGTCATGGAAGTAAGGGAAACTTTGGATGGTGTCATGGAAATAAGGGAGACTTTGGATGGTTGTCATGGAAATAAGGGAGACGTTGGATGGTTGTCATGGAAATAAGGGAGACTTTGGATGGTTGTCATGGAAGTAAGGGAAACTTTGGATGGTTGTCATGGAAATAAGGGAGACGTTGGATGGTTGTCATGGAAATAAGGGAGACTTTGGATGGTTGTCATGGAAGTAAGGGAAACTTTGGATGGTTGTCATGGAAATAAGGGAGACTTTGGATGGTTGTCATGGAAGTAAGGGAAACTTTGGATGGTTGTCATGGAAGTAAGGGAGACTTTGGATGGTTGTCATGGAAGTAAGGGAGACTTTGGATGGTTGTCATGGAAATAAGGGAGACTGGATGGTTGTCATGGAAGTAAGGGAGATTTTGGATGGTTGTCATGGAAGTAAGGGAGACTTTGGATGGTGTCATGGAAATAAGGGAGACTTTGGATGGTTGTCATGGAAGTAAGGGAGACTTTGGATGGTTGTCATGGAAGTAAGGGAGACTTTGGATGGTTGTCATGGAAGTAAGGGAGACTTTGGATGGTTGTCAGGGAAGTAAGGGAGACTTTGGATGGTTGTCATGGAAGTAAGGGAGACTTTGGATGGTTGTCATGGAAATAAGGGAGACTTTGGATGGTTGTCATGAAAGTAAGGGAGACTTTGGATGGTTGTCATGGAAGTAAGGGAGACTTTGGATGGTTGTCATGGAAGTAAGGGAGACTTTGGATGGTTGTCATGGAAGTAAGGGAGACTTTGGATGGTTGTCATGGAAGTAAGGGAGACTTTGGATGGTTGTCATGGAAGTAAGGGAGACTTTGGATGGTTGTCAGGGAAGTAAGGGAGACTTTGGATGGTTGTCATGGAAGTAAGGGAGACTTTGGATGGTTGTCATGGAAGTAAGGGAGACTTTGGATGGTTGTCAGGGAAGTAAGGGAGACTTTGGATGGTTGTCAGGGAAGTAAGGGAGACTTTGGATGGTTGTCAGGGAAATAAGGGAGACTTTGGATGGTTGTCATGGAAATAAGGGAGACTTTGGATGGTTGTCATGAAAGTAAGGGAGACTTTGGATGGTTGTCATGGAAGTAAGGGAGACTTTGGATGGTTGTCAGGGAAGTAAGGGAGACTTTGGATGGTTGTCAGGGAAATAAGGGAGACTTTGGATGGTCGTCATGGAAGTAAGGGAGACTTTGGATGGTTGTCATGGAAGTAAGGGAGACTTTGGATGGTTGTCATGGAAGTAAGGGAGACTTTGGATGGTTGTCATGGAAGTAAGGGAGACTTTGGATGGTTGTCATGGAAGTAAGGGAGACTTTGGATGGTTGTCATGGAAGTAAGGGAGACTTTGGATGGTTGTCATGGAAGTAAGGGAGACTTTGGATGGTTGTCATGGAAGTAAGGGAGACTTTGGATGGTTGTCATGGAAGTAAGGGAGACTTTGGATGGTTGTCATGAAAGTAAGGTGCAAACATTGTGATGGTATATAGATTGTGTTTATTTGTATTTGTATCTTATTTGTATTGTATTATTGTATATTTGATTGTATTTAGATGGTATTCAAATTGTTCACATGATTTCACTAGTTTTGTAACTCAGGCCGTAATAGATATCTCTTAGTATCACTGAACTGTGTCTATTACTTTCGGATTTTATTGGCTAAAACACATACCGTACTGTGTTGCTTTTATATTACTTGATACAACATTATCTTTTGTTATTTATATGTATGCCTTTACTCTTTACTCTTTGAAAACCAGCATACAGTAATGAATCTGTGTTGTTGGTTATTTTATATTGCTTTTGTTATTGTTATTATTGTTTTTCTTATGTGTGTGTGTGTGTGTGTGTGGCCAGGAGTACGTTCCCATTCAACTCTTATATTAATCCTCTCACTATACAAGTATTTTGGCATATGAGGACTGACGAGACTTTGTGGAACCTCTGTACTGGTATCATCGCAATCATACTGTAGTGGAGGTTAAACATTAGTTATTATCTCATGAATTAGGTACTTAAGAAATCCAGCAACTCCTCAAAAAGATGGTGTATATACTGAAACTCCTTTTTAATCTTAGTGTCTAATTTTGTATGAGACATGTTTGAAGTCTAGAATAATAATAATGGTTTCTATTGTGATACACTTTCAGTACTATGGGATTCCACAGCACTTTGGTCTGTTCTATGCCATGGGCGGGTCTCTCATCATGGAGGGCTTCATGAGTGCCTGCTACCACATCTGTCCTAACAACTCTAACTATCAATTCGGTAAGTACTTTTCTTGAATACCAACCAAATAGTCATTATTGAAAGTACACTTGTATGAACAAATTGCGTGGACTTTTGATTTAAAGAATGGATGAAAATGCCTTTTACACTCGTGGATAACAAGTTACTGATGCTTGTTGTTTTGGTCAGTTTTTAAAAGAAAAAAAGATGGAAATGCATTGTATCTGGTGTGAGGATTTCACATTAGCCCCTTTAGGACCAGAACGTAATTTCCATTGTAATTTGGCTACCATTATACAATTTTTAGTGAATATAAGCAATATTTTATAGATATGACCTGTTTAGTATCCTTGTCGACTAACTAATTTGGTATATTCAGTTACTTTTCGTGATTTTATGCTCTAACAACAGACGGTTTTTTATATAGCAAAGGAAAGATCTGGGCGTGAAGGGGTTAAAGCAATGGGCAAAGAGTTGACAACAGAGAATAACCTCAGAGCATTATCATTACGTAGTTTAAGATATATATTTTGCATTGTACTTACCATCTTCACTCTTTCCTTTCCCACAGACACGTCATTCATGTATGTGATCTCAGTACTGTCCATGTTGAAGATCTATCAAACGCGCCACCCAGACATCAATGCCAGTGCCAGTGGTACCTACGCCGCCTTGGCCGCCGCTGTTCTTCTGGGAGTCATTGGGGTCTTGACTGGCACACTTCTCTTCTGGATCATATTTGGCCTGATTCATGTCCTTGCCTGTCTCCTGCTGTCCTGCCAGATATACTACATGGGCAGGTGGAAGCTTGGTAAGATTCTAAAGATTCTAACTTCTGAATACAGGATTTTGTCTTAGGGGATGAAAGGGAATGAGAGAAAAAGATTGTACCTCTCTTGAATCTTCATTGTCAAAAATAATATCTCAGTTTCATAATCTTATTTTTTTGTACCAGATGTTGGAGTCATCAAACGCATGAAGACGTGGTTCCTGAGTGAGATCAGCGACCGCAGCCAGATCTGCCGCCCCATGTACTGTGACCGCATGGTGCTCCTCATGCTGGGCAACGTGGCTAACTGGTGCCTGGCTATCTATGGCATGGTATCCACACCCAGGGACTTTGCCTCATACCTCCTCATCATATTCCTCACAAACCTTCTGCTTTATATTGCATTTTACATCATTATGAAGGTAAGTCCTTAGTTCTACATTAAATTTGGTCCCTAGTTGACAATGTATTCATTTCGATATACTTGTGCATGATTTTCAGTTCTCCATTGATTTAAATAGTCACAAATCTTTAATGTATGGCAAGCAGTGTGCATTAAAAACACTTCTTTAGGCCTACTTTTAGAGCTCAATCCTGCATAATCCCTTGAGTATTTATATTTTCCTTTAGCTGAGGCATAGTGAGCGCCTCCTCTTGCAGCCTATTTTCTACATGGTGTTGTGTGCCCTTTGTTGGGGGGCTGCTGTTTTCTTCTACACCCAACACACCACCACCTGGGAGCTCACCCCTGCACACAGCCGCCAGTACAACCAGGAGTGTGTTCTGTTGCATTTCTATGATACACACGACATCTGGCACTTCTTATCTGCTGGAGCCATGTTCTTTGGATTCATGGTAAGTATTGGTGAAGGATTAAATAAAAATATATAATAAATAGTCATGTTCTTTGGATTCATGATAAGTATTGATGAAGGATAAGATAAAAATATATAATAAATAGTCATGTTTTTTCGATTCATGGTAAGTCTTGATGAAGGATGGTGGGTAGTCAGCACAAAATTAAGCCAAGGTTTCAATCTGCAACAAACTTAAACCTTGAAGTATAATTAACTCCTTGAGAACCAGAACGTAATTTCCATTGTAATTTTGGTACCAGTAGATAGTAGATGATATTTAGTGAATATAAGCAATAGTGTATAGATATGACCTGTTTAGTATGCTTGTCGACTAACTAATTTGGTATATTCAGCTACTTTTTATAATTTGATGGCTCGACAACATACAATTTTTTATAGCAAAGGAGGAAAGATCTGGGCGTGAAGGGGTTAAGCTTGTACTCAACATTTGCCCATTTAGGATGTACACAGTCTGTATGTTGATAGATCCTGTGCTCTGATCAAGGATGTAGCCAGGAGGAAGGCGCTGGAAATCACAGGAGCCACGGTTTCCCACAATTTCCTTTCTTTGGTTTTGACATGCCCACTTTTTGCCCATGCCCTTTTTTCTGTTTTTTGTTTTTACGTTGGAGCCTATAGCGCTTGTAGGCTATTTATTTTCTTTTGAGGACTCAGGTGGTGGGCCCTGCACATTCTGGATGGTTGGCCCTCGCCCGTTGGTGGCGTAGGTTAGATTTTTATAGTTACTGACACCTGTGGTCTTAGATCTATTTCTATTTCTATACAGTCTATCTATTTCTATTTTTATACAGTGTTATCTATTTCTATTTCTATACAGTATTTATTTCTATTTATATACAGTCTTGTCTATTTATATTTCTATACAGTCTATCTATTTCTATTACTATACAGTCTATCTATTTCTATTTCTATACAGTATTTATTTCTACTTCTATACAGTCTATCTATTTCTATACAGTATTTATTTCTATTTATATACAGTCTTGTCTATTTCTATTTCTATACAGTCTATCTATTTCTATACAGTATTTATTTCTATTTATATACAGTCGTATCTATTTATATTTCTATACAGTCTATTTATTTCTATTTCTATATAGTCTATCTATTTCTATTTCTATACAGTATTTATTTCTATTTCTATACAGTCTATTTATTTCTATTTCTATACAGTCTATCTATTTCTATTTATATACAGTCTATTTATTTCTATTTCTATATGGTCTATCTATTTTCAATTTCTATTTATATACAGTCTATCTATTTCTATTTGCATTACAGTTGCTGCTGACACTTGATGATGATCTGAGTCACACGCCACGTGAGAAGATTCCTGTCTTCTAGTGGAGGAAGTATTTTGGGTACTGTAATATGAATCTTTTCAAAGTAGTATTAGAAAATGTGCTTAATGCTTCTACAAATATAACATTTTGTATACACTTTGTATACTAATTTGTACTATTTACTTAAGACATCCTTGCTATTTTGATCTAATAGCACTATTCAAATGAGTTAATATATACTACATATTAAACTTCATGTAGTATTTAAAGTTACAGGAAAATGGGATTCCTGTTGAGGATCATTGCTGTGGTATTTTCTGTGATTTATATGATATGTTAATGCATACTAATATTATAAGTATATAGTCAATGTAAATATTCATATAGAAAGTAGTTATATATTTGTTATTTTTGTAACAGTTTTCAGTAATATTTAAGCTGTCTTCTTTCCAAATTCAGTTTTTTCCTGACTATGCCCAATATTTTATAAACATGAACTTTTATTGTTGATGTTTATTAATTATATTTATTTGTATATATTGTATCAGAAAAGACTGTGCTGTCATTACTTCAGCATAAAGCATCAAATCTATGAAGCGTTTTTTGGAATTAAGTGACAGAATGGTCTGATAATTATATTAATAGAGGTGAAAACCCGGTATTAATGAATTTTGCAGAATTTCTTAATATCACAATAAGTGAAGAAAATATATAGCCTGTTTGGGGTTCTTTTCCCATGTAATCCTGAGTGATGGTATGGGACCATTGCATCTCGTGGCAATTGAAAGCCATAGTGAGTCAATGTCTACTTCTACTGCAACTACTACTATCTCTGATGCCCTGCCCATTCACAAGAGGAACTCTCTCAAGGGGATGGCTATGGCAGAAGTGTCTCCATATATTTCTGGACATTCTCTCGGAATCTCCCTCCTTCTCCCTGAATTATTTAACCTCCTTCCTCCAACAAATCCACATCCTTCATCTGATCTATCCATCCTGCTGTATCATTCGGCTTCTTTCCCCTTCCCTCACCGTTTCACTATTTCTCTATAACCCCTCCCCTTTTTATGCTTTGCCATAGTGCCATATGACCTCTGATGTCTGGCACATTTCCCCCTTTTTTTGGCATTAAATCAATCAATCTATTCATTTATTCCTATCCTTTCATACTCTAACCCTCTCATTCTTCTCTCGCCCCTTTCTCTCACATACTCTAGCACCCTATCATGTCAGTGGGGGTCGTCCTCTAGTACTCACCGCATCTACTACACTCTAACATCATCTCTTGGTCATCTCAATCTCACTTTCTGCCATACTTTCTATAGGACCAAACCATCTCAGTGTTGCGCTTCACCCCTTCAACCACTCCACATTTCATGCCCTCACTCTTACTTGACATTCCAAACTTGTTATACACACTTTCATTACTTTCACCATCCATTCATCTCACACCTCAGCCACTTCCTAAATCACTTATTTCATCTGCTTGGATCCTTGACCTTTGTATAGCATTCCACACCCAAGTTTCACTGACACATGTAATTGTTGGTGTAACTATTGTCATTCTCACATTAAAGAATATTTCACATAACTCTTACCTGGTTAATAAGTGTACCATGTTTGTCTCTAGATTTATTGCAATAGCATTTGAACAACCCATTGTGCATTATTTTTTCATCATTCGTCTTTCTACATATATATTCTTCAGAGAGAAAGAGATATGGGAGACCAACTCACCTCTCATGTCATATACTGTGTTCTCCATTTTACATTCATTGTGATGTATGAAAAGATGTGTGTGAATGTTTATATGATCTATGTAATTCAGCAAATTGTGTACATTATATATACACATATATGGGTACCTGTGACACATATGTGGATGCCTGCAAGTATGTAGACACCACACATCAATAATGAAGCATGGGACAAAGTTTATCCGATTTTTATTACACATTTCACAGTATAGCTAGAGGGTGATACTAATGTTCTGGTTATTCCTTTTCGCGAGTAAATCTACTCACATAGGCTACTCACCCTTAGAGCCGGGGATGAGTAATGTCCATAAACACACGTTTCAATCAATGTATATGCTGGAAAGTTAATGGGTGTTTTCGTGGTTCACAAATAGGGTGGTGAATGATTGGAATGGACTCAGTCGTCAGGTGGTCACTGCGGAGTCTATTGGGGTCTTTAAAAGGAGTCTGGATAAATTCATGGATGGAGAAGAGGTGGATATAGGTAGAGTTAAATAACAGGAACTACCTCGTGTAGGTCTCACGGCCTCTTGTAGCTTCCTTATTTTCTTATGTTCTTATGTGAGCTTACCTGAGAGATGGAAATAGACTAAGTAACCTCTCAACAAACCCGCCGGCTTCTCAACACTCGCTGATCCAGCAGTAATGCAACTGGTCCGGCAATACAATGTGCCACACCCATACCTATCATACCCATACATATGCCTTAACTCTAATATGTATTCAAAGCATGATATAAGAATTTTTATTTATTTATTTATAAGTAGCTACATTTACAAAGACTGATTTGAGAAGTGTATGAAAAATGCATATATTGTTTCATGATCTTCATATTTGTTGACAAAAGATGAACTGCCGTACTTGATTTGTAGCTTTTTGGCGTGATAAAAATATATAGGAAATTATCACCTTTCTGAACTGTCGCTGTGCCTCTATAGTGTTAGTCTTGTTTGAGGGAGAAGTGTTTCTTGTAGCCATTTCCCTCACCATTTATTAGATTCATCCCACCATTACTTGTAGCACTCACCTGAATATTCCATTTCTGTGAAGCAGTACAAAGACAACAATCATCTAAGGCTGGGATACTTATACATGTAGCCATACATGTACTACAAGGAAAATATTCAAATTCTTCAATTTGCACTCCTCGGAAAAATAAAAAGTACTGGGTGATAAAAAATATTTATAGTGGATAAATAGTAGAATGTTATATATACTAGTACATTAAGGAAAAGCTTTTACAGTAGAGGAGCATAAGAAAACTCATAACAATAGGCTCGAGATTTATCAATAATTATATAGATTTCAAGAATATTGGGAAAGAACTTCACAAATATGTAGTGATGTGGTATGATAAATGGACCTGGCTTGTCCTAAAGTTTGAGCGTGCCAAGCACCATTTGCACCTCACAAAAAGATAAAGTAAAATTAAGAGCAAGTTGTGTGGCACTAGCACACACTAGAAACAAAGACTAAGCATGGAAAGCCACGTTATTAAAGGTTTTGTTGTGGCCAACGACCTGGAACATCTCCAGATAACAGAATGATCGGGTGGAAAGGCTATAGAAAGTCTTAGATGCGCCACTGGGTAATGCATCTTGATATTATTTTGCCATCCAGCCTATGGTGGATTGTTGATCTGTTAACCTGGAACATAAGATTTATTGTGTCATCATAATGAACACAACTAAGTTTGGTATTACACTGGCTGCTAATTTACAGCCTAATCTCAACCCAAATTGGAGTGTCAATGAAGAGAAGAATTAGCAGACTTTTCTGCCTTAGACAGAAATTGAGGCCTGGCAGATGCATCAGCAGATCAACAGAAAACCTAAACCATCACTTACCGGCGAAGCCTCGGACTAGAATGATGACCGAGAAGGGAATAACCCCAAAGCCAGATAGGGTTACGGCTGCCTTGGTTCCAAGCATGAACTACCAACTCTGCCAAGAACGTCAGCGTTGCAAGCAGGAGGCCGACAAACAGAAGAGTAAACATTCCCTGCAATAAAACAAAGTATGAATGTTACATTCTCATGCTTGACAGTTGGCATAGAAATAAACAAACATTTGAAAAAAATTCCTGCATCCCATTTGTGTTTACTTAGGGGCGACCTGGCTTCCGAGCACTACAATGGTTAGGTAGCTACTCGCCTGCAAGCTTTCATATTGGAATAGAAAAGAAAAAAAACTTTGCTTATAGAGCAACATATTGTAAATATAAGTCATGTGATATTATGTAACAATTCTGGATCCACAAGCAACAATTAAAAACTCATAATAATGTGTGCCTTTCTAATTATTGTGATTATCGTTAAAATTTCCAAAGTGTGGATGCTGATGGTGTAGACACCTGGGTAATCTGAACACTTGTGTAGCTCTCATATGTTTGCCCAATGACAGACCGAGTTGTGTGGACTCGAAGATCAATCATGAACTGACGGAGTATATAATTTAAATTAATATTTATATCATAATTTTACATGCGAGGTGTCCCCACATGACTTATCCTTCCAGCTCTTACGTCTTTTTGCTTTTCTACCAAACGTTTCACTTGACAAAAACATTTCTTCATCCGTAGTGCATCACAAGCGTGTCATAGTTGATGGGTAACTTCGCTTACTATTCCAAAGCATCCTTAAGGTATAACATTACGTACTCCAATGAACAAAGTTAATAAAGTTACCCAAAGTCCAACGATAGTGTAGGGCTCATTGACAGTTATGGAAGTTGGCGCTCTAAGACATGATGTAACGTTGTTCAGTTGGTCATTCAGCCAGCTGTTGTAGAGATCATGCTCCACCAGTGACTGGATTCTGAAACACACACAGCCACACATGTAACAATCAATCTCAATCTTAATCAATCGAGAGAATAACATAGATAGCCTATAAGTACACCCCTGTAGGCTACATAGATTTCATATTACTGTTCATTTAGACATGAAATCAGTATACATAGGCTAGAAATTTATCCGTAATTTGCAATATTACTGTATATACATATTGATGAAGGTAAATGTGGTGCAAACAAGCACTTATAATTGGATACTCACTTAAAGTTAATAAAGGGTATGTGATGAAGTCCATGGCGGCTAATGATGCATAGTATTAGAGGAAAGAAGCTCTCCCTGGCAATGTGGTAAGCGCAGCTCCCTGTGAAACATAAGTAAGGTTGATAATTTGAAGTGATGAACTGTTTATAACTTTTGTATTAACCCCTTGAGCCCCAGAACGTAATTTTCATTGTAATTTGACTAACATTAGCCAATTTGATTAAAGTAAACAATATTTTATAGATATGCCCTGTTTAGTATCCTTGTCCACTAGTTAATTTGGTATATTAAGTAACTTTTTGTAATTTTATGGCTAACAACAGACGATTTTATATAGCAAAGGAAAGATCTGAGGGTGAAGGGGTTAAGGCCATAAAGATCGTACTTCTATGGAGTCATCATATTAAATCTAGCAAAAAATGGAAAAGTCAAAGTGGAGCCAGACAGGATCTTCAGCAACAGACATTCATTGTATGACAACGAAAAATGTGTGTGAAGGTTTGTACCCAATAGGGAAGTTTTATGATAGCTCATGATAGCAATGATGATAATGATGACGATGACTATATAGCATATCACTTAATAATAGACTCAAGCCCTTCATTTCCTTTCTATTAATTATTTGTCGATTTAACCCCTCCACACCCAGATCTTTCATTTGCTATATAAAATCGTCTGTTGTTAGCCATGAAATTACGAAAACTAACTGTGTGGGTTGTCACTAGGAGGTTCCCGTGGTGTAATGGGAAGCACAGCCGCCCGGCATGTGGAAGGTCCCGGGTTCGATTCCCGAGCTGTGCAACCTTTATTGGTGAGACCCCCTACTCTAACATGGCGCAGTGAGTAGGATCGTGGATGCACATTTCCCCGGTCAGGCCTGCGGGAGGCAGCATTAGGGGGGAGATGTGTGGGTTGTCACTAGGAGGTTCCCGTGGTGTAACGGGAAGCACAGCCGTCCGGCATGCGGAAGGTCCCGGGTTCAATTCCCGAGTGGTGCAACCTTTATTGGTGAGACCCCCTACTCTAACAGTAACTAAATATATACCAAATAAAGTAGACGTGCAGCTTTCTCCGTACAGAAGACAGAAGTCAGAAACAGAAGTCTTAAGTGGAAAGCTGCATACTCAGGAATGGCCTTACATTAAGGACTCCAGCACATATACTTTGATAAATGTATTATTACCGACCCTGACCACACTCCATACAAGAGGCCATTTTAGCTCCGGGCAGCAAAGCTTGACCTCCCTGATGAGCTTGAGCTTCAAGCTGTAGATGGAGTCGACCATGGTGGCCACCCTGATGGCACCCACAAGGACGGTGTTCACGCTGTCCTAGAAGTCGAGCTTGGCCACCTTAATGGCACCCATGAGGCAGCGAATGGCGTCCACACTTTCCGTGCTGCACTCTTGCGTCGCTCGAAGGGGATGCTTGCCACCTTGGACACGAAGAATGTCCCGTTCCTCCCTTGGTGGGCGTTTTTTTTTTTTTTTTTTTTTTTTTCGCACACTTCTCGGCCATCACAGAGGCATAGACAGTATATTGATGCATATATGAAGTCTGTGTGTTCAGCCATATCGGAGGAGTTCAACCGGACAGACGACGCAAATACTCACACATAGCTCTTCAATCGGGCTCTCCCCTATGCGGTGTCTGATGATACCTCAGGAATGACCCTAATGACCATTCCTGGATTAGTAATTAATTAGGACAAGGATACTAAACAGGTCATATCTAAAAATATTGCTTATAATTCATTAAAACAGTCAATTGATGGCCAAATTACAATGGAAACTATGTTCTGGGCCTCAAGTGATCAATTGTTTGCATCATAATTTATCCATATCTTCTTTCTCCCCATGTTATATTCAACATGATATTAACCCCTTGAGACCCAGAACGGAATTTCATTGTAATTTGGATACCACTAGGCAATTTTTAGTGAATATAAACAATATTTTATAGATATGACCTGTTTAGTATCCTCGTCCACTAGCTAATTTGGTATATTCAGTTACTTTTCGTAATTTTTATGGCTCGACAACATAGCTACAATTTTGTATAGTAAAGGAAAAATCTGGGCGCAAAGACGTTGATGTTTGTTTGTGTACGTTTAGGGGTCGCAAACCTGTTTTAGAGAAGTCAATGGACAGAATCTTCTTGATGGTGGTGATCTCTACGAGGAGAGCGTGGTCCTCCTGCCTGACGAGGGTGGACGCGGCGTCAAAATCTGCGAGGATTTCAAGAACTGTGCCCTTCCCTGCATCTTTGTCTCCTTCAGCTCGAAGTAGATGCCCGATTTTGAGTCCTTTAGATTGAAAAGTAATTAAAGATAAATTCTCTCTCTCTCTCTCTCTCTCTCTCCTCTCTCTCTCTCTCTCTCTCTCTCTCTCTCTCTCTCTCTCTCTCTCTCTCTCTCTCTTCTCTCTCTCTCTCTCTCTCTCTCTCTCTCTCTCTCTCTCTCTCTCTTCTCTCTCTCTCTCTCTCTTCTTAACCTCTGCTTCTTCCTACTCTCCCTCTCCTCTCATCTCCCCTCTCTCTCTCTCTCTCCTCTCTCTCTCTCTCCTCTCTCTCTCTCTCTCTCTCTCTCTCTCTCTCTCTCTCTCTCTCTCTCTCTCTCTCTCTCTCTCTCTCTCAACAGTTTCTCTGTTTTCATGTCCTTTCATGAATCCTCACCTCCTCTGTGCATCTCGAGGCTCAAATAAGTATTTCTCATCATAGATCTCGAAGGCTGTTGTCTTTTACATGGAAATGCCTCACCTCGAGATAGCGTGAGGGCGTGCGAGGCTTTTTGGCCGTATCCTTTCTGCCAGCACACAGCTCGATGGCTGTTGATGTTACTGGAATGTCGCTGCGAAGGCGAGGGAGGGCTCTGAGTAGCCTTGGCCAAGTCACAATCATGTCCACTGATCACATCTGGTAGCGCGCGGTAGAACGGTAAGAAGGAATCTGGCAAGCTAGAAAGGGCTCATCTGATTACTGAATTATGCGTGCTACAAGTGTCATTGATGAGATATTTTGTAAGATAAAGTGACATTTATCGAAAACGGTAACACAAGGAAACTTTCGAAGTAGAAGGTAAGCTAACGATATGCAACATGAGGTGCACGAAATTATATTGGCGTGTTTGGCAACATTTTATGATGAAATAGTGTGTCATGCGATTAGGCAAACCGCCAAAAATGACCCCACAAGAAATCCCCTTGCTGGCAAGAGAGGCAAGCTGATCCCGCCATTAGGCACTGACTGACGTGATTCACCGTTTGTACTGATACAATGTGGAGCGATGACGTGCACGCCACAGAATCCAATGGACCAACGAGAGGCTGTCGAGTTTAGACCCATGGATACTAGGTGACTTTTCACCAGGATCTTGTAATCTTCTATCATTATTGGATAAGAGAATTCGACAGCTTGCGTCCGTTCCTCCGTCATGCCGAATGGACCAAGAGCCAGGTCCGCTTCCTGAGATGCAAAGATAATTGAAAATGGTGATGGTTGGTACGTACTTTAAATGCCGTGTTCATTTCTATTTGGATTAAAAAAATTATTATTCACGTTTCGCTTCACCATGCCAATCATGCCGTTCCAGTCGCCCAGCTTGTCCGGGGCGCCCCACGCTCCGTCCGGCGGCCGCACCAACGTGTAGCTGAAAAGTGTGTATTTTTACTTTTTGGAAAACTTCGCTGTACTGCTGCTGCTCATCTCAAGGTGTTATAAAAAAAGATGTTTTAGCAAGAGATGAGATGTGAGATTTCCATTTTAGATTTTTAGTAAAGGATAGTCCAAGAATGTTAATAATTGTAGAAGAGGGAGACCGTTGAGTGTCATTAAAGAAGAAGGGATAGTTATCTGGCAGGTTTTGTCGAGTAGATAGAAGAAGAAATTGGGTTTTTGAGCCATTGAATATATGTTCAAGGTTTCTCCAACGCAAGAAAGACAAGTAGGCTACATCATGAAAAAATTAGGTGCTGTATGAAATGTCACGTGACAGCTTTTGAATTCTTGTTCAGATTGTGTGACGAATCGAATAACGAATAAAAGAACAGATCTATGAATATAGAGAATATGATATCATGTTTTTGCATATAGACGTGATTCCTATTTCTATTCACTTTGTCGTCCTGAAAGAAAAGAAAAGATATGACCTCCAACCACGTCTTGGTATCATAAAAAAGTTATGTTTAAGTACAATAATTCATTCAAAGGCTTAGGAAAGAGAGAATGAAGGATAAGGTACAATTGTATATAATTATGACGAAAGAAATTGATAATGTCTGAATTAGAACAGAAGAATAAGGAAGCTACAAGAGCCCATGAGACCTATATTATTATAGTTTTCTTTTTTAACGAGGTGAAAAAGACCCCTTGCTGTTTAGTGACTGATATTTGATGGCAGGAGAAGGGAATGCTACGCTTCTTCTTAATTTCATCTGTATTTGATCATTGTTAACCATATTATCAGGTAAAAATAGGCATATTTTAAGCATGAAACTTATGATAGAATGGAATTTTGACCTCGTAAAAAAAAATAGACTTATATATACACTTACACTTGGTAGTTGCTGTTTCGTGATAGCTTCCATGCACAGATGATACTAAACCTGTCTGAGTTACCTGAAGTTGAGGGATTCGGCGAGTGTGTTGAGCAGGTTGGCCATGGGACCCGTGATGTGGATGGAGCCGTTACGTAAGGTCCGGACCCTCACGTGCGGCTCCCACTCCTCCACGGCCACGCGTAGGGACAGACGCTGACCCACGCTGGAAAGGTGACAATAATAATAGTGATAATAATTGAAGAAGAGAAGAGTGACAAGACACCTCCCGAACTAAATTGGTCCACCCCCCTTGCTTTATTCTCTTACTCTCTTCTTTATAGGGACTGGCAACTAAGCGGGCTTTGTGATACCTCTTTTTGTTGTGCCCTTGGCCAGTCCTTTGTGATGTAAAATAATAATAAAAAAATAAAAATTACAATAATTATGATGATAATAATAATAATAATAATACGTATTAATAATAATAATAATAATAACAATAATAATGACAATAATAATAATAATAGATAATAATAATAATAATAATATAATAATAATAATAACAATAATAATAATAACATAATAATATTGCATAACAGTCTACAGAGTTAGTGAAACGTGCAGGACGGTACCGCAGAGTTTTGTTTACTACCTCTATAGAATTCACAGAATGTCCGTCTGTCCAACTAAGGGTCCGCCATTTCTATCTTAATTTCAACCAAACTTTCAGGAAAGGTTAAGGTCAGGTCGCCCTGGTATGGTTTTAGACTATATTCAGATTATTACATATAGTGTTTGACAGTTTGGTTAATATTACGTTCCTGTAACAAGACACGTTACAGGAACTACCACGTGTAGGCCTCGCGGCCTCTTGTAGCTTCCTTATTTTCTTATGTTCTTATGTTCTTATCCGCTATCCGCCGGCGGAGGTTGGCGATTTTCGCCAACTTTACGTGCGGCGAGTTTTTTTTTCTTTTTTAATAGGTAGGACATAGGTATCGGGACTGACCTTTCGTGCCTGGGGTCCTTCATGGAGATGTTGGCGAGGCTGTAGGGGTGCTGCGGCCACCAGCCTGTCGCCGCCCAACACACAGCCATGTAGGAAGGAGATAGGTCTTGTAGGTGACACTGATGAGTTAGCTATTTGTAAGAACATAAGGAAGCTACAAGAGGCCGTGAGACCAACACGAGGTAGTTCCTGTTACTTAACACTACCACTATCCACCTTTTATCCCCATCCATGAAATTATCTAGCTTCCTTTTAAAGCTCCCTAATGACTCCGCACTAACTACCTGTCTGCTGAGTCCATTCCAATAATTTCCTACCCTATTTGTGAACCAGTTTTTCCCTATTTCTTTTTTAAATCTACGTTTTTCGTTTTTGTTAAATTTGTTATTTGTTTTCACTTGCATAATCAAAGATAGACACGTTACAGAAGTAAAGGAAAATAGGATAACATTAGCCATAGATAACAGTAGAACTGTATGTGACACTGCAACTATACACGCGCTGGACGCTGCAGTACTGGCCCCATGGTCAGTCTGCTGGCCCATTCACTTGCTGCATATGACTATCATATAGACTGGTTTATCAGTATATATGATATACCGTAATCTTCGCAAATATTTGTTCTATAATATTATCAAATAAAAAACAGTAAAACACGCTAAAGAAATGCCATTACGAGACTCTGAAGAAATATGCATGAACTTAATATTCACTTCAACTCTTCGCCATTTAAAATTTTGCGAGTCAACTTTTATCATGAAGGGTATCAATAGAAGTGCAATTTTATTAGCTTTCCATTAATATATTTCATTTTCTGATAAATGAATTAGAATCATGCATAAATTAGCGTTAAATAAATAAATAAAATCATCAATCGGGTAATTTTCCCGATTGATGAGGTTATTTATTTAGTAAACGCTAATTTATACATGGTGCTAATTCATTTATCAGAAAACGAAATACATAAGTAAATAAATAACATCATCAATCGGGAAAATTACCCGATTGATGATTTTATTTATTTATTTAACGCTAATTTATGCATGGTGGTAATTCATTTATCAGAAAACAAAATACATCAATGGAAAGCTAATAAAATTTCGCTTCTATTGATACCTTTCATGATAAAAGTTGACTCGCAAAATTTTAAATGGCGAAGAGTTGAAGTGAATATTAAGTTTATGCATATATCTTCAGTCTCGTAATGGCTTTTCTTTAGTGTGTTTTACTGTTTTTTATTTGATAATATTATAGAACAAACATTTACGAAGATTACAGTATATCATATATACTGATAAACTAGTCTATATGATAGTCATATGCAGCAAGTGAATGAGCCAGCAGACTGACCATGGGGCCAGTACTGCAGCGTCCAACGCGCGTAGTTGCTGAGTGTCACATCCAGTTCTAATGTTATCTATGCAATAGCTAAAGTTAGTGTTCTCATACAGACTAACAGGTGTAATAACATACTGCTTATTGGGTTACAATTCAGTTATGTATTATTGGACTGCGCATTAATTTCGGCGATTTGGTGAAGATCGAAATTTAATCCAGCCAATACTTTATTTGTTGTCAATAGAACTATTCCAAATTCAAAGGAGTCCCATGGATATATTCTTGGATGGGGAAGAGAGGTGGATGTAATCATGTAGGTAGTGTTAAGTAACATAAACTACCTCGTGTAGGTCTCGCGGCCTCGTGTAGCTTCCTTATTTTTTTTGTTCTTTCTTATATTCTAAATTATAGTATCATTTCCCTTCATGTGGTGCGGTAAGATATCATTGTTCATTAGGATTTGAATGCATAGTCAAAGATGAATGATTGAAGGCAACATTCGTAACGCAGCGTCAGCGTCGACATTGGCCGGTCATGGGCTTCAACCAGCTTGGGATTCAGTCTGGACATCACACAAAAACCCGGTGAGAATAGAAAGTTTCATGGTTCTCTCATGCAGGGTCATAACTCCCATGAGAAAAGATAACAGGAGTCCTATTAGAGAAAAGGAAAGGAAGCGGATGTAAGTTTTATTGCCAACGACCATGCATCGATCCGGTACAGAGGCGTGAAGCAATAGCACGCTGTGAAGCCCTTGGGGTGGATGGTGATGCGGTGTGTTAGGAGATAGAGCGTGATAGCAATAAATAGAGCGTTATAGAGCGAAAGAGAGCAGTGATAGAGCGTGATAGAGCAATGATAGAGCGTGATAGCAATAGATAGAGCGTGATAGCAATAGATAGAGCGTGATAGGCATAGATAGAGCGTGATAGCAATAGATAGAGCGTGATAGCAATAGATAGAGCGTTATAGCAATAGATAGAGCGTTATAGAGCGAGAGAGCGTGATAGAGCAAGGATAGAGCGTGATAGCAATACATAAAACGTGAGAGAGCGTGATAGAACGATGATAGAGCGTGAAGCAATAGCACACTGTCAAGCCCTTGGGGTGGATGGTGATGCGGTATACTATAGTAAATTTACGTTCAACATATCCAGAAGCCACGCCCTCTGCCTTTTCCCCTTTTCTACGTTTTTTTTTTTTTTTTTTTACATCACAAAGGACTGGCCAAGGGCACAACAAAAATGGGTAACACAAAGCCCGCTTAGTTGCCAGTCCCTATAAAGAAGACAGTAAGAGAATAAAATAAAAAAGAGGGGTGAGCCAATTTAGTTCGGGGCAGCGAACGTGGCAACCAACGTATATAGCGAAAGACCCAGAAGCCACGCTCCCTGCCTTTCGCTATATAAGCTGCCAAGTATAAAAGGGGGGAAGGCAGGGGGCGTGACTTCTGGGTATGTTGAACGTAAATTAACTATATAGGAGAAGTGTTGCAATGAGAATGGCTATCGTTTTTTACTACTCCACCAAGGTTTGTTTTGCTATCAATCCCCTCTGCGTATAAAAGATAGATGGACGACAAAGTGAATAGAAATAGGAATCACGTATACATGCAAAAACATGATATTATATTCTCTATATTCATAGATCTGTTCTTTTATTCGTTATTCGATTCGTCACACAATCTGAACAAGAATTCAAAAACTGTCACATTTCATACAACAGCTATATATATATAAGTTTTTCATGATGTAGTTGTCTTTCTTGCGTTGGAGAAACCTTGAACACATAACAACTTGAGATGAGCAGCAGTGCAGCGCAGATAAAAAAAAAAGCGAAAATACACACTCGTAGTACAAACGTATCCTAACTACGTACATCATGACGCTAGAGTATTGTTGGTGCCTCCTCGTCTGATAAACAAAATGATGATCAGTATTATAGCTTTACATTTCTTATATACACAAATAGTGTTAGGAGTGGTGTTGGCGATAGTAGTAATAATGGTGAGCATTACTTATAACGACAGAAAAACTGTTAACCCCTTCACGCCCAGATCTTTCTTTGCTATGAAAAATTGTACGTTGTCGAGCCATAGAATTAAGAAAAGCCACTAAGGTTGAGCGACAACCTTCGTCGACTTGGGAAGGTTACCACAAAAGGGATATTTTTCGGAACGAAGAGCAGCGACGGAGGTCGGCACGATGACACGGGTACCCCCGTGTCTTCGTGCCGACCTTCGACCGTCGTCGCTGCTCTTCGTTTCGAAAAATATCCCTTTTGTGGTAACCTTTCTAAGTCGACGAAGGTTGTCGCTCAACCTTCATCATGACTCTCGGTACGGGCCTAAATATACCAACTTAGTTTGTCGACATGGATACTAAACAGGTCATATCTATAAAATATTGCTTATATTCACTAAAAATCGTATAATGGCACCTAAATAACAATGGAAATTACGTTTTGGGCCACAAGGGGTTAATGCTGAAGTCATAAGCAATAATGGCAGTAATGATAGTGATGATAAATTAGTTGATCTCACGAGGTTGTCAGATTCAATATCTCAAAATGAACTCTAGAAACTTCAAAAGACCTCTTGACATTCACAAATAGTGTTGATCAACTTGGTTTTTTTTTACGTTGGAGCCTATAGCGCCTGTAGGCTATTATAATTTTTTTCTTGAGGGCTCAGGCGGTTGGCCCTGCACATTCTGGAGGGTTGTGATGGTTGGGAATCGCCCGTGGTGTCACAGGCTGAGCTTTTATAGTGCTCTGTATCTCGGGACTGAGAGTATTGTGAAGTGAGGGCTGATTCCGGACTTATTTGTTTATCTATATATAAAAATGAGGCAGTGGCAGTCTTTTTTTTTTTTTTACTCTCATTAATTTTGTTATTGTTTTACTTCATTTATTATATTATTGTTGTGTTAATCTATATTGCTTCTTGTTTATTCATTTCGTAAACTTTAATCTTTTGTCTACGTGGGGATCTATTGCCACCAAGTAATGTTAATGTAATTTAATGATGAATATTAGGATTTAAGTAAGTTTTCCTCTTCGATTCCATAATCCTCACGTAATTGTAGTGAAGCGTTAGTCCTTTCCTCATCAACCCCTATCACTCTTAGAAAAGAAGGGTAGGAAAAGGGTAGAAAAAGGGTGTTTGTAGTGATAAAATACTGCTACCCTTTTTCTACCCTTACTAATATACCGTTTCGGATCGACGCAAATATACCCTTTTCCAACCCTCTCATCTAAAAAGGATAGATAAAGGGTAGATGAAGGGTATAATCGGCAGCATCTACCCTCCAGCCTGGACATAGGGTTTAAAAAGGGTAGTGATGGTGCGATGTAACAATTCGACCCTTAATGTACCCCCCATTTCTGAGAGTGTAGACAATCACTAACGGCCATAACAATATGTCCGTCCTTCATCCATCACTTTATAACACTTGCACGTATAGCAGTGTGAGTTAATTGTAAACGGGAATGTAGGAAAAGTTAGGACGTCTCTCTTCGGAATTATCTTTCGATTGTTTTCAATCTTTATGAAATCACTGGGTTTTTTTTATATCTATATTAATAAAAGAGAAAGTGTGTGTGTGTGTATGTCTGTGTGTGTGTGTGTGTGTGTGTGTGTGTGTGTGTGTGTGTGTGTGTGTGTGTGTGTGTGGTATAGGTTCCGCCCCCCGTGGCGGAATCCCATCATATACCACATTTTTGGAACCAGGTTGACCAGGGGAAGGTTTTAAGCCCTTTTATGAGATGATCCGATCACTTTTTTTCTTTTTTTTTTTAGCAGCCTATTAGCGATAATTGTGAAAAAAAAGTGGGTTGCGAGAATTGATGAAGCCTTGATGTAGGGTGATGGGTAATGGGTGAGTGAATGGTAGGGGTGATGGGTAATGGGTGTGGGGTGATGGGTGAGTGAATGGGTGGGGGTGAGGGAATAGATGGGGGGTGATGGGTAATGGGTGAGTGAATGGGTGTGTGGTGATGGGTAATGGGTGAGTGAATGGGTGGGGGGTGATGGGTAATGGGTGAGTGAATGGGTGGGGGGTGATAGGTAATGGGTGAGTGAATGGGTTGGGGGTGATGTGAATGGGTTGGCGTTAATACATACATTTCTACATCTATGATTTCAGGAAAGTTAGAAGGGGCTATTTGGAGAGTCTGTGTTTGGTGGGCAGAAGGCCCACCAAACACAGGTGGTGGGCCCCACCAATAGCCCTCTGCAGGAGCTAGCCAAAAAGTCCGCCCGGAGGGCGGCTTTGCGGCTAGTATATCATAAAAGCCAGCGGCAGAATATGTCAATATCACCATGAATTCTGTGTGAACTTTATTGCACCCGTACCAATGATAATGATAGGACAAAATTATACGTTCATTGATATTTAAATGTTGGTGCCAGCAAGAGTAATTAATAGTCCTAGAAAATTCAAGAGAAGAAGAGAGAGAGAGAGAGAGAGAGAGAGAGAGAGAGAGAGAGAGAGAGAGAGAGAGAGAGAGAGAGAGAGAGAGAGAGAGAGAGAGAGAGAGAGAGAGAGAGAGAGAGAGAGAGAGAGAGAGAAACACTTAGGTTGCTATAAACTACAGTAATTTGACGTTCTTCATGTCTTCAATTAAGCATAATCTTCGGGGAACATGACTTGATTATAAAGGTAAAGTAAACGGTACAGCAGAGAAAAGACTGTCGTGTAACATGCAATTCAGGACAAAAGACGCAGGGAATAAATTACTCCCTGTCCCTCATTAGTGTGTTTATGGCAGACAACCAGCAGGGGAAAGGACTCATAAAGCCCTCTAGTGTCACGCAATGTTGCAGTACGTCCAGAGTTGGGCACTAAATACATTGAATATATTTAAATACTAAATACATGGGAGAAATGTATTTAGATACAAAATACTAAATACATTTTACGAATGTATTTAATTACTAAATACTATATACATTAATTGTATTTAAATACTTTTGTAAATACATTTTAAATATAAACAAATTTTAATGCCATGAATTAAATCATCAAGTTTCGAAAGTATTCACTTATTTTATTCTAAATCTCCAGAGGCACACAATTATGATATCTAAATTTCCAAACTTTCTTCTATTTGCAATATAAGTATGCATTCCCTTAATAATTCTCTAAACCATCTACGACACTATGGAATCCACTCCGTGACATAATGTTCGAGTTGCATTATTATCATAAAAGTTTGCACACACTTTCAACACTATGAAATTCTTGGAGCTAAATACATTATAGAAAAGGCTGGAGGAAGCACCGAATACTAGTGACTGATGAGAACAGAATCCCAGACACGCTAATGGTGTTTATCAGACACCAGACAGGAACTGAACTTGTCGTTAGAGCGCTACCCCCCTGTCCCGCGGCTCCCGCCAGCCCATCGCCACCCACCACCCATGCACCACCTCCCTCCTCCCTCCTCCCCATTCCCCATTATCCTTGCTGCGGTAGATGCTATATATATGAATATGATAAGAAATTAGCACCGAGAATTTGTTCTTTGGTCATTTTGTCAAATGCAAATAAAATGTGTATTATCAGCTCACCTGGCTATTTTACTTAATCTACAGATCTCTAGAAATGTCTGAAAAAAAATGGATTTCCTTAGGTAGGATTTCCTTAGATTTTGCGTTTCCTTAGAAATTTCCTTCTCAGGCCTAAATTTCCTTTAAATAAGGAAATTTCCTTGCAAGTGGACGCACTGGTTCACTGTAACATCAGGGTTGCCAGATAGTGGGGCGGGTTTATGGCCAAATTATCTGATAAAAAAGTATTTAAGTTTTTGGATTCTATGTATTTAAATACAATGTATTTAAATACTCATTAAAGTATTTAAATACTGTATTTAAATACATGAAAACCAATGTATTTATAAATACATTTTTAAATACACAAATGTATTTAAATACGTATTTAAATACAAATGTATATAAATACTGCCCAACTCAGAGTACGTCTTTCCTAACCACTACTATGCAAGGTAAATACACGAACCAATCTAATGTTTGATTAATTGATGTCGCTGCAATTTTAAGTCTGACATAAGAACAAAAGAACATAAGAAAATAAGGAAGCTACAAGAGGCCGTGAGACCTACACGTGGTAGTTCCTGTTACTTAACATTATCTACATCCACCTTTCATCCCCATCCATGAATTTATCTAGCCTCCTTTTAAAGCTCTCTAATGACTCCGCACTAACTACCTGTCTACTGAGTCCATTCCAATCATTTACCACCCTATTTGTGGACCAGTTTTTCCCTATTTCTTTTTTAAATCTACACTTTTCCAGCTTGAATCCGTTTGACACATTTTCCCTTATAATCGAAGGCAATCGTGGGGTTTATTCCTATTTATTTTGGCCATAATGTTGGGATGCGCAACGGGATTAAGATTTTTTTCTTTCTTTTTTTACGTTGAAGTTTTGATTTTTTTTTTTTTTACGTTGGAGCCTTGGCGATTATATATTTTTTTACGTTTGAGCCTTGATTAATTTTTTGTTTACGTTGGAGCCTTGATTTTTTTTTTTACGTTGGAGCCTTGATTAATTTTTTACGTTGGAGCCTTGATCATGATTTTTTTTTACGTTGGAGCCTTAATTAAATTGACTGAAAATAACACTTACCAATCGGGAAGCGCGCTGCATGGAGGCGTCCTGAGTGCAGCAACATAAGCGTCAGCAGCAATATGGGTCGTAGGCAAGACATCACTCAGCAGAATTCACCAAATTGCTGTAATTACAAAAACAGAACAAATAACATATCGCGGTCATGAAGCAGTGCGTCCATGCTGCTTTGTTTTGTTGTTGCTTAACCCTTGAGGCCCAGAACGTAATTTCTATTGTAATTTGGCTACCATTAGAGTATTTTAATGAAAGTAAGCACTACTTTATACATCAAGACCTGTTTAGTATCCTTGTCCACTAGTTGATTAAGTATATTAAGCTATTTATCGTAATTTTATGGCTGACAACAAACGATTTTATATAGTAAAGGAAAGATCTGGGCGTGAAGGGTTTATGAAATGATAGTTTATAAGAGCACAAACGTGTATTTTTTTTCTTATTAGCGCTGATTTTGCAGTGTTTTCATTACTAAGAGATGAGTATCTTGTGCCTCTTTTATCCAGTAGAAGATAATCTTAGTCTTTATTTTTTCAAGACACCTATCATACCATCAGGTAGAACACCTCAAACTTAACATTTGTTTCCCTAGAAATGTTTCCTCTAGGACTAATAGTTTCGCGTTAAAATTGCGAAAAACAAATCTAATATATTCCACGATTGCTACCATAAGACATTTAAAGATCCCACCGGTGGTTACCTGCGCTACACTGTGGGCGAGTGCAAAGGATACTGCTTTTAATATTTGAATTGAGAAATGAGGGTGGGGAGAGAGTGAGTATCTTACCCGAGCAGTGGTAAAGAGCTGACTGGGATAAAATGAGGCGTCACTCAGGTGTGGGGAAGCGACGATGGTATGCGGGAAAAAAAAATCTGAACGATAGAAGGTAAACTGTCTGCTCATCAACATTTCAGCATGTGTTCGGTAGGAGGCATGCATGTTTGGGAGGATCTTAACTATTAACGTAAGTCTCGGGTAGATATAGTGATAAATTACCCTATATATTTCTGTCATAGGTCTACTATTATTACAAGCTGTAGCGGCACTGTCCATTTTCTTAGGCTTTTTTTTTTTTTTCTTTTTTACATTTGTGCCTATAGCGCCAAACTACAGGGTATCAAATCATGGTACCCTATTATTCTTGACGTAGACATTTCTTTGCCTTTCCTCATGTAGATTGATTATATGATTATTACTAGATTTATCTTCTTGACGCTGCAATTACTTATAATTATGTAACGCCTATTACTCACATGGGGCGGAGACACATCCACGAAACAATACCACTATTTCCTTATTCATAAAGTTTCGATTCATAGGAAAAAAAAGTTTTTTTCCCATTCTGTGATACATGTTATCAGTTATGACAAGTAGGCTATATATTTACAGGAACTATCACGTGTAGGTCTCACTGTCTCTTGTAGCTTCCTTATTTTCTTGTGTTCTTATGTTCTTATTATTTACAGCAGATAATGTACACTCAACGCTCAAAACGATGGACATTCCCTTTTCCATTCAACTTTTCCACCTTCTTCTGATCCCAGTTGGATTAATTTAGCGGCAGGTAAAAGCTTCCATATGAAAGGTGGTGGCGAAGTTAGTGAAAGGGGATCAACTCAAATATTTCACACCTTCCGCTATGCACTTCTCTCTCTCTCTCTCTCCTCTCTCTCTCTCTCTCTCTCTCTCTCTCTCTCTCTCTCTCTCTCTCTCTCTCTCTCTCTCTCTCTCTTCTCTCTCTCTCTCTCTCTCTCTCTCTCTCTCTCTCCTCTCTCCTCCCCTCTCTTCCTCTCTCTCTCTCCCCTTCTCTCTCTCTCTCTCTCCTCTCTCCTCCTCTCTCTCTTCTCTCTCTCTCTCTCTCTCTCTCTCTCTCTCTCTCTCTCTCTCTCTCTCTCTCTTCCTCTTCTCTTCTCTTCTTCCTCTCTCTCTCTCCCTCTCTCTCTCTCTCTCTCTCTCTCTCTCTCCTCTCTCTCTCTCTCTCTCTCCTCTCTTCTTCTCTTCTCTCTCTCTCTCTCTCTCTCTCTCTTCTCTCTCTCTCTCTCTCTCTCTCTCTTCCTCTCTCTCTCTCTCTCTCCTCTCTCTCTCTTCTCTCTCTTCTTCCTTTCCCTCCTCTGACCTTAACACACTATCTACTTTCCATAGGGAGAAGCTGGACGAGTGGTCGGTATTCAGCAGGTTTGTAATTGGGACTCCGCGTTTTTATCTTACCCTAGATCAAAGTTAGTATTGATCTGCACAAAGCTAAGGAACATAAGAACACAAGAAAATAAGGAAGCTACAAGAGGCCATGAGACCTACACGTGGTAGTTCCTGTTACTTAATTAACACTACCTACATCCACTTTTCATCCCCATCCATGAAATTCTCTAGTCTCCTATTAAAGCTCTCTAATGACTCCGCATAATTATATATACCTGACAACTGAGTCTATTGGAACAGTGAGGGAAGCAGGAAAGCGAGCGTGAGTAGGAGGACAAGTAGATAATTGTTTCCTAAAATCACATCACATAATGTTTGTCAGTAAAGTTTCCTCTAAAAATTGACTTAAAGGAAGATTAAAGTATTTTTTTAAGATAATCCACATTCAGCGGTCGATATCTTGGAGCAGAGATCGAGGAACAAAACTATTCCTAATGGTTTAAATTTGCATCCTGTGGGCGTAATGAAGGTGATATATGGAATGGACTCGTCCATGGACTGGAAGGGAGTCGTCAGGTAGTCAGTGCGCGGAGTCAATAGGGAGCTTTAAAAGGAGGCTAGACAATTTCATGGATGGGGATGAAAGGTGGATGTAGGTAGTGTTAAGTAACAGGAACTACCACGTGTAGGTCTCCCAACCTCTTGTAGCTTCCTTATTTTCTTATGTTCTTATATATCAAGGTAATATTGCCATGCTCTCTAGTTGTCCTATAATAATTCATGAAATATAATAAAAAGTCCTTGGGATGATATAATTTTTCACAAATAGATTTTTGGCTAATACCCAATAAAATGGCCCGATCTTTAAAAGGAAGCAATTGCGTTATGTTACACAAAAGACTACTGTATACAATAGTCTTTGGTTACACAAAAGATGGTTTGAGTTTGGTGTGGTTAATGATTTTTTGTTGAGGTAGATTTGATAATTTGAGTGAATTTTATTTTCCCATTGTTTCTTTCATGATTCTTGTCTTTCTGAACCTCACCGCCATAATTTTTTTCATTTCTCCTCCAAAATCCGTAATTTCCCTATGATTCAGAGATATTGTTAGAGGCATGGGGCAAGGTATCTAAAAACTATAATTAGTTGCTGATGGAAATGAAGATCTAATCGAAAACAAGGGAAATATGTATCTCAATAGAAATACAATATAAGTAGGTTGAAACTACAAAATTCCAGGTTTGTTATCAATCTTTTCAGATGGATGCAATTAAAGCAATCAATAACTACCCTATACTGATGGGCACATAATATAGTATATAGCTCGTTTCATAGACCATCCACCAAATATAAGAACATAAGAACATAAGAAAATAAGGAAGCTACAAGAGGCCGTGAAACCTACACTTACGAGTATAGTTCCTGTTACTTAATACTACACACATCCACCTTCCATCTCCATCCATGAAATTATCTAGTCTCCTTCTAAAGCTCCCTATATAGATTCCGCACTAACTACCTGTCTACTGAGTCCATTCCAATAACTTACCACCCTATTTGTGAAAAAAGTTTTCCCCTATTTCTTTTTTAAATGTACGCTTTTCCACTTTAATCCGTTACTTCTTGTTCTACCCTGATTACTAGCCGTATATAACTTTTCCTACATCTCCTTTATTGTATCCCTTTATCCACTTAAAAACTTCTATCAGATCGCCCCTTACTCTACGCCTCTCGAGTGAGAGTAAATTTAATAGCTTCAATCTCTTCTCATAACTAAAGTTACACACACACACACACACACACACACACACACACACACACACACACACACACACACACACACACACACACACACACACACACACACACACACACTTCGCAATTATTAATTAAAACTCACCATACCAATAGAAATACTGAAGTCATAGTATTGCGTAGCCTACCTTCCCGCCACGCTGCTCTCCGCTCCCTGCAGTCGTCAGGCACCTCCTGCCGTCCCTCGGCTGCTGCCCTGCACTGTCCTCACCTCACGCGTGCACCCATGCATCAACGCCTCAGCCATGAATTATTAGATGATCAGCAAGAATTCCAAGATGTTACTGAGTCTCTTTCACTTGCGGGTTTTTTTCAGTTGTGCTTTGGAGGTTTGTTTTGTTTTGTTTTGGGGGTTTGTTTTGTTTTGTTTTGGAGGTTTGTTTTGTTTTGTTTTGGGGTTTGTTTTGTTTTGTTTTGGAGGTTTGTTTTGTTTTGTTTTGGGGGTTTGTTTTGTTTTGTTTTGGAGGTTTGTTTTGTTTTGTTTTGGGGGTTTGTTTTGTTTTGTTTTGGAGGTTTGTTTTGTTTTGTTTTGGGGGTTTGTTTTGTATTATTTTTGGGTTTTGTTTTGTTTTGTTTTTGGATTTTGTTTTTGTGTTTCTTTATTATCCTTGGTCAGCGTTCTCCCGAGGTGCTGTTTTGCAAAGCCGCGGGTCTACCATGGTGGCGAAAAGAACTCTTGCAACACACATGAAAAAGTGTTGAAAGTAATATATAATAAGATTATTGTCGTTGTTGTTGTTATGGATATATTCAATGATGATGATAATAATAGTGATAATGATAGTTTTCTTTTATACAACGGGGCTTTTATACAATAGGAGGGAAAGTGTCCCAAGCCTCGATTATTTAAGATTATCTGTCTCTTAAGCCGGCCACACACACACCGGCGCGGCCTGTCCGGCCGACAAAAAGTGGCAGGGCATCGTTCGCCGGACGAGACCCACACACACACCGGCCGCCTCATGACAATATACAGTACACGTCGGACCACCGTGGTGACAACATGAATCCGCTGTCCGAAAATGACTTGTTGGTGATGGCTGCATGTGCAGCCATATATAATATTTATATATAGTACGTCATACTATATATAATGCGTCATACTATATATAATACGTCATATATAATACCTATATTATCATAAATACAATTATTACTGGTAAGCCGGCCACACACACACCGGCGCGGCCTGTCCGGCCGACAAAAAGTGGCGGGGCATCGTTCGCCGGACGAGACCCACACACACACCGGCCGCCTCATGAAAATATACAGTACACGTCGGACCGCCGTGGTGACAACATGAATCCGCTGTCCGAAAATGACTTGCTGGTGATGGCTGCATGTGCAGCCATATATAATACCTATATATAATACGTCATACTATATATAATACGTCCTATATAATACCTATATTATCATAAATACAATTATAACTGGTACAATTAGACATTATCTGGCCGAGCGAGGGGCGGGCCGCGCCGGATGGCACCCACACACACGCAGGCGGCAGGCCGCGCCGGACGGAATTTTCAAGCACCGACTGATTTTCATCCGGCCGCTGCGACAGGCCCCGCCGGATGAAAAACACCCCCACACACACACCGGCCGCCTCTAGCCACGCCCCTTTTCGTCGGCCGGACAGGCCGCGCCGGTGTGTGTGTGGCCGGCTGTACAATTAGTCATTATCTGGCCGAGCGAGGGGCGGGCCGCGCCGGAAGGCACCCACACACACACAGGCGGCAGGCCGCGCCGGACGGAATTTTCAAGCGCCGACTGATTTTCATCCGGCCGCTGCGACAGGCCCCGCCGGATGAAAAACCCCCCACACACACACCGGCCGCCTCTAGCCACGCCCCTTTTCGTCGGCCGGACAGGCCGCGCCGGTGTGTGTGTGGCCGGCTTTAAGCCGGCCACACACACACCGGCGCGGCCTGTCCGGCCGACGAAAAGGGGCGTGGCTAGAGGCGGCCGGTGTGTGTGTGGGGGGGGTTT
>JACEEZ010004931.1:0-7500 GCA_016584305.1 Chionoecetes opilio | reverse complement strand
AGTATAGAAAACCTTGTTCGTTGCTGTCATATTGTCATCGACTTCTTACTATGATACACCGAATGTCCGTCTGTCTGTACAGTTAAGACTCGCCATTTGTTATCCGATTTCAACCAAACTTTGAGGGAAGGTGAAGGTCAGCCCGGGAATGGTTGTCCGGTGTATTTGGCAAAGTATATCCAATTTCTTCATTAGTTAAAGTTTTTTGTTTTTGTTTACCTCGGGCGACCAGTAGCTCCATCGTGGAAGGCTAGCGTACATAACACTATAGTCGCCAGTCACTCGCCACTGCACTAATGTCGCCAGGCGCCATATATTACGAATTTTAGCATCACTACAGACTTGTATGTGCCACTGAAGACATGGAGTGTGACGTGCATAATAAAACTACTGTGCATGCCTCTTCAGTGGCACAAGCCAGTCTGTAGTGATGCTAAAATTCGTAATATATGACGCCTGGCGACATTAGTACAGTGGCGAGTGACTGGCGACTAAAGTGTTATGTACGGTAGAGGTGCTGGAGGCAGGAGGTTGGAGTTGGGAGTGCTGGAGGGCAAGTTGGAGGGAAGGCAGAGGAAATAAATGAAATCTTACTATAATTCAACGAATATCCGTCTGTGCGTACAGTTATGGCTATGCCTTTTCTGTCCTAATTTCAACCAAACTCAGAGAGAGAGAGAGAGAGAGAGAGAGAGAGAGAGAGGAGAGAGAAGAGAGAGAGAGGAGAGAGAGAGAGAGGAGAGAGAGAGAGAGAGAGAGAGAGGAGAGGAGAGGAGAGAGAGAGAGAGAGAGAGAGAGAGAGAGAGGGGAGGAGAGAGAGAGGAGAGAGAGAGAGAGAGAGAGAGAGAGAGGAGAGAGAGAGAGAGAGAGAGAGAGAGAGAGAGAGAGAGAGGAAGGAGAGAGAGAGAGAGAGAGGAGAGAGAGAGAGAGAGAGAGAGAGAGAGAGAGAGAGAGAGAGAGAGAGAGAGAGAGGAGAGAGAGAGAGAGAGAGAGAGAGGAGAGGAGAGAGAGAGAGAGAGAGAGAGAGAGAGAGAGAGTTTTAAATACGGTGTTATATGTATGTACAAAGCCATTCCGATTGTCTTTCTAAGCATCATATTTATTACGGGTAACTTCTGCTAGTAATAATAATAAAGATATAACAATGATAAAAATGGTCATTTTGATCATAATGATATTAGTAATATCTAACAATAATAATAATAATAATAATGCTTGTAAAAAATGAAAAAAAATGCAACAACAATAAAAATTATCATATTAATAATAGTAATAATAATAATAGTAATGATAATAATAATTATAATAACATAATAATATTGCATAACAGTCTACAAAGTTAGTGAAGCGTGGCAAAACATTACCGCAGAGTTAGTTTACTACCTCGATAGAATTCACAGTCGGTCCAGCGAAGGGTCCGCCATTTCTGTCCTAATTTCAACCAAACTTTCAGGCAAGGTTAAGGTCATCCCTGGGGTGGTTTTAAACTATTCAGTCAAGTTTATTAAATTTCTTCATTAGATGAAAGAATGGTTGTTTTTTTTGCAGCCTGAGGCATATTTACTTGACACAGGAGTCAATTTATTATTCAATTCCTCTCTCGAGGGAGGGAAAAAAGAGAGAGAGAGAGGAGAGAGAGAGGAGAGAGAGAGAGAGAGAGAGAGAGAGAGAGAGAGAGAGAGAGAGAGAGAGAGAGAGAGAGAGAGAGAGAGAGAGAGAGAGAGAGAGAGAGTAACTTCTGCTAGTACTCTTAATCTCTTCTTCACTCGCAGTAAAAAGTGAAACTGACTTATCATAGCTATAGACTCTGATGAAAACATCTCACATAGGCAATTTAAAAGTTACATCGATGTGTCTATCAGTGTTCGTATTATAAGAGAAGTCACCCAAGGTAGATAGAAGAAACTCTTCTATCTATCTACCTTGAAGTCACCAGGAGTCCAGGAATTCCCATCCATTGTTTACGTGCTGCGTCCATCCATCGTCACGCGACCTAATTCACGGAAGGCTCCCACAGTTACCTTGAAATTGATTATGACGCTCATAATACAAGACCCAATAAACCTATGAGGTACCAACAGAACTCCTGTGCTCAGCCTATTCCACGACTCATGCCTTGTACATAAGAACATTAGAACATAAGACAATAAGGAAGCTACAAGAGGCTGTGAGACCTATACACGTATAGTAAGTAGTTCATGCACACTTTGTTGCTGGATTCTTGCATGGGTATAAACTGTGAACGACCGTGTGTGTGTGTGTGTGAGAGAGAGAGAGAGAGAGAGAGAGAGAGAGAGAGAGAGAGAGAGAGAGAGAGAGAGAGAGAGAGAGAGAGAGAGAGAGAGAGAGAGAGAGAGAGAGAGAGAGAGAGAGAGAGAGAGAGAGAGAGAGAGAGAGAGAGAGAGAGAGAGAATGGCTATCTTCATAAAATTACAGTAACATTCATATTGTCCTCAAACGATGTACTATATACTACCTAAACGCGTGCATTTTAGTACTGAAAAAATGTCGATTAGTGTGATTATGACGTGCGCTGAAAATTATACATGTATTATTATTTTGATGTGAAGCGAAGCGTGCAAGGAGACGAGCTTACGTGCAAAAGAAACCTGCAGTGACAGCACGATAGAGTACAAAAAACTGCAAACAAATGACTTGTACATAGTAAAGTGGCGTCGTAATGGAGTGCTCAGGCAGCGATCGATCTCATGCTGTCAAATGAATGAATGCAAAATTGGTACAAGCTGTGGTTAGGTTAGGTTAGGTTAGTACTCTTGTAACTCTTCACACATACCTTTAGTGGATAATTATGGCCTTTTAATTTAGCTGAAGCTATCGAACTTAATATGCTAACAACATGCGAAAAAAAAGCGCTGTATCACCTCCCTGAATTTTTTTTTGTAACGAAGTGTTTAAAAAATGCATGAGACAAAGTTATAGTTTATTCACGCAGACCTTTAGTACATAATTATGGGCTTTTAATTTAACTGAAACTATCGAACATAATATTATGCTAACAAGAAAACAAGACGATGTACCCACCAAAAAAGTTAAGTTGTGTAGCGCGTAAGCAATGCATGAGACAAAACTCAAGGATTCCGCAGTTCAAATATCCTTTTTTACCACACCACTCCTATCGAGGCCAGTAGTGCCAAAGTATATAGACTTCTTAGAGTTATAGTCTATTTAATTTGAGGGGCGTGTGTGCTTATTGCATGTCGCTGTTCTACTCTACTGGCTATCTATCTATTTTTTACTATATGTCTATGTACGGCTCACTGTCTGTCTATTTTCTTACTGTATAGTCTACTGTATGTCATGTACGGCTCACTGTCTGTCTATTTTCTTACTGTATAGTCTACTGTATGTCATGTACGGTTCACTGTCTGTCTATTTTCTTACTGTATAGTCTACTGTATGTCATGTACGGTTCACTGTCTGTCTATTTTTTACTGTATAGTCTACTGTATGTCATGTACGGTTCACTGTCTGTCTATTTTTTACTGTATAGTCTATTGTATGTCTATGTACGGCTCACTGTCTGTCTATTTTTTACTGTATAATCTACTGTATGTCTATGTACATACTGTACATACTATGTTCACTGTACGTATGCCTATTTTTATAGGCCTCTTCCATTTGTGCCCAAGTTGCATGAACCAGTTCTTTCAGTTCAGGGTTGGGTTCTGGGTTCAGGGTTGGGTTCGCGTGTCACAAATGGAACGCAAAAACCCCGTTTTTTGCTTACAAACATACTCAGCTGGCGAGGCAATTTAAGAGAGAGAGAGAGAGAGAGAGAGAGAGAGAGAGAGAGAGAGAGAGAGAGAGAGAGAGAGAGAGAGAGAGAGAGAGAGAGAGAGAGAGAGAGAGAGAGAGAGAGAGAGAGAAAAGAGAGAGAGAGAGAGAGAGAGATAACGAGAGAGATAACGAGAGAGATAACGAGAGAGAGAGATAACGAGAGAGATAACGAGAGAGAGAGATAACGAGAGAGAGATAACAAGAGAGATAGTGAGAGAGATAACGAGAGAGAGATAACGAGAGAGAGATAACGAGAGAGAGATAACGAGAGAGAGAGAGATAACGAGAGAGAGATAACGAGAGATATAACTCAGCTAGCTGCTATGTGAAGGGATCATATCAAGTTTAAGATCGCGGGAACGCATGGCCACCACCAGCCATGTATGCCTCTTTTATGCCGTCTGACATCCTCTCCGACTCGTGCATGCGGAAAACCCTTCACGATAAGAGAAATAGGGGCCCAAGGCGACCATTGTTTGTTATGAACTGAAAACTCTACCCAAGCTACCCACCTCTCAATGTGAGTAGAGAAAGTTCACGGGTTTTGCTGAGTCACTACGCGCTTTGCCTCGGACCCAGGTTTTCGTGCGCAAATGGAACGCCTGAACTCTTGGGTTCCGTGAACTGGTTCTTGAAATGTCGCAAATGGAAGAGGCCTTATATAGATCTTATATAGTTGTTTGTATAGTTCTATCCCCGCCTCTGTCCTCCCGCGATAGCACTGCCACCGTGATTATCAAAGACCTCGATTAAAAATGCAATTACCGTCAATAACACTATAGTCGCCACTGCACTAATGTCACCAGGCGCCATATATTACAAATTTTAGCATCACTACAGACTTTTATGTGCCACTGAAGACAGGTACATGATATAAACTACTGTACATTCCATTTCAGTGGCACATACAAGTCTGTAGTGATGCTAAAATTCGTAATATATGGCGCGTGCATGGCGACATTAGTGCAGTGGCAACTATAGTGTTATTTGACAGTAGTTCTCCCCGCCTCTGTCCTCCCGCGATAACACTGCCGCCGTGACTATTAAAGACGTCGATTAAGAAAACAATTAGAGGCCTCTTCCATTTGTGCCCAAGTTGCATGAACCAGTTCTTTCAGTTCAGGGTTGGGTTCTGGGTTCAGGGTTGGGTTCGCGTGTCACAAATGGAACGCAAAAACCCCGTTTTTTGTTTACAAACATACTCAGCTGGCGAGGCAATTTAAGAGAGAGAGAGAGAGAGAGAGAGAGAGAGAGAGAGAGAGAGAGAGAGAGGGGAGAGAGAGAGAGAGAGAGAGAGAGAGAGAGAGAGAGAGAGAGAGAGATAACGAGAAAGATAACGAGAGAGAGAGAGAGAGAGATACCGAGAGAGAGATAACGAGAGAGAGAGAGATAACGAGAGATAACGAGAGAGATATAACAAGAGAGATAACGAGAGAGATATCGAGAGATAACGAGAGAGAGATAACGAGAGAGAGATGACGAGAGAGATAACGAGAGAGAGAGATAACGAGAGAGAGATAATGAGAGAGAGAGATAACGAGAGAGAAATAACGAGAGAGAGAGAGAGAGAGAGAGAGAGAGAGAGAGAGAGAGAGAGAGAGAGAGAGAGAGAGAGAGAGAGAGAGAGAGAGAGAGAGAGAGAGAGAGAGAGAGAGAGAGAGAGAGAGAGAGAGAGAGAGATAACGAGAGAGAGATAACGAGAGAGAGATAACGAGAGAGATAACGAGAGAGAGAGAGAGAGAGAGAGAGAGAGAGAGAGAGAGAGAGAGAGAGAGAGAGAGAGAGAGAGAGAGAGAGAGAGAGAGAGAGAGAGAGAGAGAGAGAGAGAGAGAGAGAGAGAGAGAGATAACGAGAGAGAGATAACGAGAGAGAGGATAGTGAGAGAGATAACGAGAGAGAGATAACGAGAGAGAGATAACGAGAGAGATAACGAGAGAGAGATAACGAGAGATATAACTCAGCTAGCTGCTATGTGAAGAGATCATATCAAGTTTAAGATCGCGGGAACGCATGGCCACCACCAGCCATGTATGCCTCTTTTATGCCGTCTGACATCCTCTCCGACTCGTGCATGCGGAAAACCCTTCACGATAAGAGAAATAGGGCCCAATTAAGGTACGTTTTGCTCGGTGCGATTATCACGATTATCGCTCTACGATGATTGTTCAACGATTATCGCTGCACGATAATAGAGGGTGTACTATTTTGCTTCGAGCGTCTGTGTCTATGCGATTTTCAACGAGACAGCTTATTTTTTTACCAGACACGTGGCGGAAGTGTCCCATGAAGTGTCCCATGTCGCTACCGTAGATAACAGTGAAGTCGCCAGTTCTACGTTTCTTTGTTATTTACAGACGTGTGGTGGCGTTAATACTTACATTTGTACATTCATGATTTCAGGAAAGTTAGAAGGGTCTATCTGGAGAGTCTGTGTCATTTTGTGTCTTCATCTGTGTCATATTAGGGCTATAAATGAACAAATTACAAAAATAAAACCGAGTGGCGACCTCACTATACCTACTACAGTAAAGTCGCCAGCTAGTATTTTAACCCAACAGTTGAGTCGCCACTCTGGGGAATTCAGGGAAATTAGAGGTAAAGTAAAACAAGCCTCTATATATATTAGCTGCGGAAGATGCTTGGATATATAAAAATTCCTCTGCCAACGTGAAAATAAATTTTATTAAAGTTTGAAAGATCTGGCAAGTCTGCGTCCTGTCGCCCGAAAAGCTATTGTTTACTGTCTGTCATCGCGCGAAGAAAAACTTGAGAAGCAAAATGCGCAACAGTTATATTTGCAGATACAAAGCATAAAACAACGCTGAAACAGGGTAGATTATACAATCATGATATAAACTACTGTGTAACATCTTCAGTGGCACATAAAAATCAGTAGTGATGCTATAATTCGTAATATTTGGCGCCTGGCGACTTCACTGCAGGTGGCGACTTCACTGTTATCTACGGTAGAAAATGGCTTTGAGCAAATTGAGTAGAAGAAGGTTGTTAATCAAATATATAAAATATAAATAAAAAATATAGATAAAATATATAAATATAATATAAAACATAAATAAGATACGGTACGTATAAACAAATTAAGGTTACAAAGCCTAGTTCCGACTTGTTACCAGAGCACATCGAGTCCATTATCAACTTGGTTGTTATTAAACAAAAAACAGCAACAGACATAAAAAATATACTTACAAAATAGGTATGTTCAGATGAATGCAAAAGCTTTCATATAAATATAATAGTCATACAATGTAATTTGTAGTTATATAAATATACAACAGAAAATGACAAATTGAACATCAAATGCGTTTTATAAGCCCTAAAATATTAACACAAAACGAAAAAAGCCTTGGGTGAAATATAACAAGAATCAAAATCACCTGGTTTTCCAACTTTTGGGGGCGACTTCTGCCCAGACGTTTTCTTTTCTCGTTGGTCCTTGTATTTGGGATGTGAGAGCTGCCACAACGAGGATGTTTTTGCAACTTCCTCCACAAGGATCTCATCCTGTTCATCGGAAAACTTGAGAGCCATGATGACGCACACACTCCTTCCAATTCAAATGTTCGTTTGCGATTGCGATTATATTCACCCCCAGCCGTTTCGACCCATTCGGAGCCAACGATGATCGTAGCGACTCTAGCGGCAGTCGCTCGAAGCAAAACAGCCCAAAAACATTAAAAACGA
>JACEEZ010004930.1:61117-80437 GCA_016584305.1 Chionoecetes opilio | reverse complement strand
CAGTAACGACAAACCCCACAATGGTATTTTGCGGTGGGATTTATTTGTATCGGTCATAAGGCTACAAATTCATTAAAATCTTTCGAACCACAAATTCAGGCAACACACACACACACTTAAAAGGAAAAAAACAACGTGTACGAAGCAGCGTGAAACTCGGGGAGATAATGCGCGAAAGTCGGGATGGTAAGAATTTAGGACTCGGCGCGAAACTCGCGGATCGTGAAACTTGCATAGCGTGAAACTCGGGAGGGTACTGTATACAAAATGTGAAGTATTGCGGCACAACATGAGTACACAAAAATTATTAGCGAAAAAATTATTATTTTTATATTTTCCCGTACTTCAACTCGACCGGTGACAGGTCCAGGTATATTTACCTAGTTGTATTTACCTAGTTGTGTTTTACAGGGCCTGAGCTACACTTGTGTGGTCCCGTCTCCATATCTACATTTATCCAGGCTTTCTTTCAGTTGGTGCACATTATTTGCCGACATCACCTCCTCATTTAGTCCATTCCAAACTTGTACAATTTCTATGAGGGAAGCTGTACTTTTTTATGTTGTTCAGGCATCTCCCTTTTCCTAGTTGTTTTGTATGTCCTCTTGTGTATCGACCTTCTTTTTGTTTCCAAATCAGTAGTCTCTCATTGTCTGTTTCTTCCATGTTAGTTATCAGTTTAAAAATTGTTATTAAGTCTCCTCTTTCTCTTCTCTGCTCAAGTGCTGGTAACTTTATTTCCTTCAACCTTTCCTGATATGAAAATTCTTCTAGCTCTGGTACCATCTTTGTTGCCATTTTCTGTATCCTCTCCTGTATTTCACAGGCTTCTTTTTATATGGGGACCATACGTAGGCAGCATATTCCATTTTTGGTCAGATCATTGTAGTAATTATCTTTCTCATCATATTTGTGTCCATGTAATGAAATGCCACTATAATATTCTTCAACATCCTGTACGTATCTCCAAATATTTTATTTATATGTTTCTTTGGTTGTAGGTTATTTTGCATTATCACTCCTAGGTCCTTTTCTTCATGAACCTTTGAAATTACTTCATTTCCTATTTTATATGGCCACTTATATCACTTTTCGCTTTTTCCAATTTCCATCACATGACTTATTCACATTAAATTCCATTTCCCATCTTCTGCTCCATTCGTAGGTCTTGTTCAGGTCATTTTGTAGTGTTTCACAATCTTTATAGTTTTTATATTTATCTTAATAGTTTTGCATCATCCGCAAACAAACTAATATAACTTTTTATTTCATCAGTCATGTCATTGACTTAAATCATGAACATTATTGGTGCCAACACTGATCCTTGTGGTACCCACCTTTCTCCATTCATATTTTTCATCCTTTACTATTGTTTTCATTTATCTTCATCTGAAATAACTGTCCATCTAGGTTTTGATCACCCCTGTGATTCCTCCTATATTTTCCAATTTCCAAAATAGTTTCTCATGAGGAACTTTATCAAATGCCTTTTTAAGATGCCGGTTTGGGGAGGACAAGTTGGAAGTGATGATAGAATTTGTGTGTAATAATGTGTGCTAGGTGTTGTTTTAATGTTTCTTGGCATGAGAGAGTGGTGTGCCATGTAGTGTAGTGGGTGTTGTGGGTTTGTGGCAGCTGCAGCGAGTGTTTGTGTGCCTCTTGTACTGCCCGTATGTCTCTTTTCCTTGACTGCCACTTTTTTAACCACTTTCACTTTCACCTATCACTTTTGTCTTCGTGATGTTATTCTGAAGGGGATACCGAAGGGGAGCTGCAGCCCTCATGACTAGAAAGGAGGCTGACTGTTCATGGAGGCTGGGACAGGGAACTGATGTAATGTTCCATGGCATACCTGAGGACATGACAGAGCGCTACATAACCTGGCCCTCTATTTTTTCCTTATGAATCAAGTCAGGAGAATCTTTTCAAAGACGCACTAACAGGGTAACAATCACATCGGGGAATAAATCTTATTTCCCATTATTATTATATATTGATCTTGGTAAGGACTCTGACCCACACGGTATAGACATCGACCTCCGACGAAACCACAGTCAGTGACAGTACCACTAGACCAAACTGATATACAGTGGTACCTTGCCTTACGAGTTTAATTCGTTCATTGATCGAGCTCCAACTCAATTTGCTCGTATATCAAATCAGTTTTCCCCATTGAAATTAATTGAAATACCATTAATCCGTTCCAGCCCCCAAAAAAACCACCCCATTTTTTACCTTACTATATGACTGGACTGCCACTCACCCTCTGCCATTTGCATTCGCCAGTGTTTACACTCTGTGTATCAGCTGTTGGAAACAGCTGTCGGTGGAACTGCCGCTAAACATACTGCACTCACCCTCCGCCATTTGCATTCGCCAGTGTTTATACTCTGTGTATCAGCTGTTGGAAACAGCTGTGGGTGGAACTGCCACTAAACGTACTGCACTCACCCTCTGCCATTTGCATTCGCCAGTGTTTATACTCTGTGTATCAGCTGTTGGAAACAGCTGTGGGTGGAACTGCCGCTAAACGTACTGCACTCACCCTCTGCCATTTGCATTCGCCTGTGTGAGCACAACACAACAGAGATGCTTCCACGGTGAGGTAACCACGTGAAGTGAACGAGTGAGACGCGGGATGCTGGGCGGATGATGTGGCGTTCGCTGCGCCAACTAGCGACGGCGTATCTGAAGCTCGCTTGTAACAAAAAACAAACAAAAAATCGCTCTTAATTCGGATTTTGGCTCGCAACTCAAAGCAAAAAATCGAACGAGCGACTGCTCGTAACTCGGAAAACTCGTAAGTTGGGGCACTCGTAAGTCAAGGTACCAGTGTATGTGCTTGGTCAGCGGTCGTCTAGGTACTTTCTCGCTTTACACTCTCATGTCAAGGTGGTCCTTGACTTTGAGGATTTTTGTTTTATGGTGTAGGTGGTCTGTAGCTGTGGAAGCTGTGCATCCTGTAATGATTTTTAAGGCTTTGTTCTGTATGGTCTGTAGGGTGTTGTGATATGTCCTAGTGAGGTTAGAGGCCTAGGTATGGCTTGCATAATCTATCACTGAGTGTATATATTATTTGTATACTGTGGTTGTGGTGTACTTTTTTGTGTCCAAATGCTGTATAGGCAAGTAATCTGAGGGTACTGAGCCTTGGTGTGCATTTGTTTTTGATGTTTGTGATATGGTGTTTAAAAGACATTGGTGTATCATATGTTACACCAAATATTTTTTTTGTGCGTGTGTGGTATGGGGGTATTATTTTGTTGAAGTATGGGGTGTAGCGGGCTTCAGATGTCCAGTTGGTGAAAAGCTTGAATCATATGGAGAAACAGACGGGGTAAAATTGCATTGGATGTGATTCAGGTATGGAATGAGCTATATGAATTGGAACAACAACTGAACAGTGTGTTGACAGTAAATAGGAGCAAGGGCAAGTGAATGAGAAACAGGTAAGAAGATTAAAAAAATAAAAGTGTGCAATGGAAATGTTGCAAGTGAATAAGGAAGTTTAAAGAAAAAAATAGGGAAATTGTTGGAGGAACATGACTAGTATAAGAATCCTTAAAGTAATCGTCCAGACCCATTTTTCTTTTGCCCAATTATATTGAATGCACATTCAAAACACCTAATCCACCAAAAATAATGATTTCCAGGCCTATCTTCCGTAAAAACACGACTTTTGTAAGCTAAGAGCGCGCGAAATAATATTCTCCTCTCCAACAGGGCCTACGAATATTATTGATGACGTCACAGGAGAGCGGAGAGTGCCCTAAACAACAGTCCTTCTCCCTGCGTGACACCTGTCGGCCAAAATGTGATGATGAGCGATTAGCCTACTTCGGTGTCAGACAGCTGAAAACTGTCGGTGTTACAGCATCGTAGAGTACGATAGCTCAAACTGAGACCGAAATAAATGACGCCTGTATCGCGTAATAATATGAGCGAAAACAACCGCAGAATTGTCGATGGCGAGCCCAACCCTATATTGTGTGTGTTTGAACCAGAATACGAGGCGACTGAAACAGATGTTAGCCGTTGCGCAACAACAACCCCTTACACACAACAACCCTTACACCCCCACAACCCCCTTCACACCCAACAAACTCACCCAGTTTTACCACCCAACAACCTCTAACAACCCAACAACCCTTACACACAACAACCCCCCTTATAACGACACAACCCTTACACACACCGACCCCCTTAACACAACCCCCTACACAAAAACAACCCGTTACAACAAAAACCCTTACACACAACATACCCCTTACACACACCCCCTTACACAAGTATATATACACGCCAGTCACACCCCATCTTACTACCACATCCCAGTCCACCACATTTCCTACCACCCCAGTCACCCCATAACACCCGTCTCCCCTACCACACCCACCCACACCAGTCAAACGCATCCACCACGCCTGACCCCGGCATTGAGCCCTCACTGACGTGGAGTGGGCAGTTTTGGTGCGTGATAGTGATAGTGGTGACTGCTAGATTATAGTCGTAAGAAGGCGTCGAAAAGGTCAGGAAAACACAACAGTGGAGGGGGGGGGGGGGCGGGTGGGGGGGGGGGGGGTGGGGTATCCGTGTGCCAGTAGAGTGAGTGAGTGTGTGCTATGGTGAGTGTGTGTGTGTAGTGTGTGTGTGTGTTGTGTGTGTGTGTGTGTGTGTAAGTGTGTGATGCTGGTTGTCGTGTGCTGTGTGTAGTGTGTTTTTTTTTTTCTGGGGTGTCGTCAGTGTGTGTGTAGGTGCCTAGTGCTTGTGTGTGTAGTGGCTGCTGTGTGTGTTGTGTGTGTGCTGTGTGATGCTGTGTAGTAGCTTTGCTGGGGGAAGGATTGGGGGAGTGTGTTGTGTAGTGTATCACTACAAACCCTTCGCAAATTTTTCAACTTTCCCGTTCCAATACTAGCCCTAAGTCCGCCCCGCACTAATCTTTTCAACACATTTTTAACGTTGTCGTATCATGGGAAAACGTGTGCAAACTTTTCTTGCAAGGCACAGCTGTTTGCTGCACCCAAAAGGGGATGCATGCGTGGCATATCCAAAAAAAATCAATCAAAACCCCCAAAATCTTCAAGTCTATATTTATCCTGTTTTACGTGTTCGCCAGTGCGGGAAGAGGGCTTCCCCCCTGTGACTTATTGAGCCGTGCTGTTTTCGTCTGCAAATCTTGAGGGCTTTTTGGAAGCTTGGGATTTTTGCGATTTTGATTGGGGGATTAAAAAAAAGGGCGACGGGATCAAAAAGTGAAACATTTTTGTTGATATACTCGCTAATTTTGCTAAATTTGATTGCTTTAAAATCGGAATGTGAAATGGTCTGGACGTTTATTTAGATTTAAAAAAACAAAATTTTTTGTTCAAGAGAAACAATAAAATGAGAATATATAGCGGCGAGGGGGCCCCTTGAAAATCATGGGGGAAAAGGTGGGGCTTCAGGTGTTTTTTTATCATACGATGATAAATAAAATTGATGGGGAAAAATGAGGTTAGTAAGGTACTTAAGATAGGAAATTTTAGTAAAAATGCAGCCAATAAAAGATGTATAACCCTCGCTGGCCTAAAAGAGAAAACTAATGCCTATAGATAGGAGGAAAGGAGTTGGCTGTAGTCAAGGAAAATTTGGGGAAACTGTTTTGAGGAAATGAGGATAATAACCTGAAACAATAGCGGTATCTGTTTTGGTTCTGTTTTTTCTGGCGTAAAATAACAATTTTCATTTCACGTTTTCACTTAGATGATGTCTAGAAACCCAAAAGCCCATAAAAGGGGTCTATGCGGCAACTCTTCATGCCAAAGCCTTTACACGCAAGAAAAAAAGCAGGTGTTTTGGGGGTGGCGTCCATTTTTGAAATGTTTGCCGCTCGTTGTTTTTTATTGTATTACCTGTACAGTAAAAAAAACCCTCGTATTCGGCCCCTCATTATTCAGACCTCGCATTATTGGGACCTCCTCCCCCTCCTCCTTTTTTTTTTTTCAATTTTTTTTTTTTCTATACTTTTTTTTTTTTTTGTTTAAGGTTAGGGTTAGGGTAGGTAGGGTGTCATGTTGATTCATAAGGTTAAAGGCCCAGGCAGAGTTTCAACCCATCACGGGGCATTATTTTTTGTAACTTTTTGTGGTTTCTTTGTGTGTCCAAAATGTTGTATTGGCGAGTGATTGGGGCCTTTGGGCCCTTGGGCCCAATCCAGAAACAGAGGTGGTTCTCACTACCACCCCCCCCCACCCCTAGATCTACCCGCCCTTACTACCGTATCCAGCAATCCCTCGGTAGGTAGAAACGGGTAGGAAGGGCCCCGACTGGCTTGGGCAGTAAAACGTCATCAAAATTCATCAGTACCAGCCAATGACAAACTGTTTCAAAACTTCTCAACCAATCACAAGCCAAAAAGACGTATGACTCAACCCTTTTAAAGTCGTGTCACACGAAAACTTTTTCCGTTAGTGTTACGGGGTGGCCGTGGCAAAAAGTTTCCCCCCCCAGGCTACCCCGCCACCTCAAAACCTTTAAAAAACCTTATTTTTAAAGGTGCCCGTGATGCAAACTGACCTAAATAATTTTTGGTATATAACATCACCAAATCCACACATTGTATAATAAAGATAATAAGATGTAAACCCCACCCACCCTGCTGGCGAGCGGCCCGCCCTGCCCTGCGCCCTGCCTACCTCTCAGGGCAACCCTGTCTCAGCCTCACCTTGGGTTTCGAAAAAAGACAGGTCAGCTACCATGCCCGTTTATGCATCTTTGGGTATCACCAGGGATCATAGGGCTCCTCAAATGGTCCTTGCAGCCCTACAAACAAAACCAAGAAGGAGGAGGAAAACTCCGCCATCATGATACTGCTGCCGGCTTCCGCTGCCAAAACGTAGGACTGACAGTACTGTAGACTATACCTGTACAGTACTGTATTGTGTATTTTTACTGTAATTTATTTATTTACATGATTTATCTGATGTTTATTGATATTTGCATGGCTTAGATATGTTCTGTATTCACCTAGAATTATGTATAAGCCATTTTTCTTTTTCTTTTTCTAATCCCGCATTATTCGGATCCTTGCTTTACTCGGACCACTCTTTGGCCCAATTAGTACGAATATGAGAGGTTTTATTTATTGTATATTATTTGTCAATATTCGCTTGCAGTGTCTCCGTGGTGTAGTGGGTAGCCGATTGCTGCTATGCGGACCCGAGTTTTAATCCCACCAATTTGTATTTTATTTCAGACTATTATTGTCTGATTAGTATTGTGTTTCAGATTAATTATTATCATGTCTGATAATGTGTGTGTGTGTTGTGTGTATGTGTGTGCTAAAAATGCATAGGATATTAATCTTGATGTCAGAGGAAATCATATTGGATTTGAATACACACCTCAAGCAACAGTTACATTGGTTTACAACAGATGGCGCTCATGTTAGACATCACATATTATGCTTAGGCTAGGGCCTCAGCTTTCCTATCTTGCTTGTAGGATCTTTGCTACTGACTCACACCATTTTCTGATGCAATACCTAGGCCTCAGTATTATCAATAGCTATCGCGGGGATGGCAAACTTGCCTAACCCTATGAGCGATAAGGCCCGGCGGAGTGCATCCCTAATGATACATTCCACTCTGAGAGTGATCCACCAGCATCTTTTGCAGTCTAAACTAATAACTTCCTCCTAACTAATAAGTTCCTCCTTCTCCTCCACCCTCTGATTATATTATGCTTGTTATTAAGATCCTTCGGAATGATGTTTTCTTTGCCCTTTCTGGCCTAGATCCTCGGAAGGCTTACGGTCCTGATGGTGTCCCTCCTATCGTTCTCAAAAATTTTGCTTCTGTGCTTGCACCCTTCCTGGTCAAACTTTTCCGTCTTTGTCTATCTACTTCCCCTTTCCTACTTGCTGGAGGTTTGCTCAACATCCAACCTGTTCTTAAGAAGGGTGACCATTCTAATCCTTCAAACTACCGTCCTATAGCTTTGACTTCCTGCCTTTTTTTAAGCTTTTTAATCTATACTTAATAAGAAGATTCTTAAGCATCTATTTGCTCACAATCTTCTATCTGATCGCAGTACGGTTTCCGTAAAGGGCGATCTACTGGCGATATTCTAGCTTGCCTAACTGAATTTTGGGTCATCCTCCTTTAGGGGTTTCGGTGAAATTTTTTTGCTGTCGGCCTTGACATATCAAAAGCTTTTGATAGAGTCTGGCACAAATCTTTATTTCCAAACTACCCTCATTCGGTTTCTACCCTTTCTCTCTGTACCTTCATCTTAAGTTTCCTTTCAACCGTTCTATTGCAGCTACTGTAAACGGACATTGTTCTTCTCCTAAATCTATCAATAGTGGTGTTCCCCAGGGTTCTGTCCTATCACCTACTCAATTTATATTATTCATTAATGATCTTCTACGTCTAACTCAAAGCCCTATCCACTCCTATGCTGATGATTCTACCCTGCTTTTTTCAACTTGTTTATTAGACGTCCAACTCAACAGGAACTAAGTGATTCACGGAGAGATGCCCCCGAGTGCCTAACTTCTGATCTTTCTATAATTTCTTATTGGGGCAAAGCAAACCTTGTTTTTTTTTCAATGCCTCAAAACCCAATTTCTTCACCTATCTACTCGACAAAACCTACCAACAATTATCCCCTCTTCTTCAATTTACACTCAATTATCTCCTTCTTCTACAATGAACATTCTAGGACTATCCTTTTCTAAAAATCTGAACTGAAAATCTCACATCTCATCTCTTGCTAAAACAGCTTCTAAGAAGTTAGGTGTCCTGTGGGGATCTGCATCCTTTTTTTTTTTCCCCCCCGTTGCTTGCTCTCTACAGGGGCCTTATCCCCCATGTATGGAGTATGTCTCACATGTTTGGGGAGGATCTCCACTCATACAGCTTTCCTAAACAGGGTTGAGTCAAAAGCTTTTTTGTCTCATCAACTCCTCTCCTCTGACTGACTGTCTTCAACCTTTAAATCACCACCGCAATGTTGCTTCTCTTGCTCTCTTCTACCGATATTTCCATGCTCACTGCTCTTCTGACCTGCTAACTGCATGCCTCCCCCCCCTAACGTGGCCTCGCTGCACAAGACTTTTTACTCATTCTCATCCCTATTCTCGTCCATCTTCCTCATGCAAGAGTTTAATCAGTATCTTTACTCTTTCATCCTTTCACTGGTAAACTCTGACGCTCTTCCTGTTTCTATTTTTCCACCTTCCTAGGACTTAATCTTTTCAAGAGAAGAGTAACAAGACACCTCCCTAACTAAATTGGCCTACCCCTTTTTTTTTATTCTCTTACTGTCTTATTTATAGGGACTGGCAACTAAGCAGGCTTTGTGTTACCTCTTTTTGTTGTGCACTTGGCCAGTCTTTGTGATGTAAAAAAAAAAAAAAAAAAAAAAAAAAAATTAATGAGCTTTTTGGTGATGACAGTAAAGCTCGTTAGTGACAGTAACTGGCATGGAAATTTTAATGTATAGTGCTCTCTTGCATTTGGTGAGTACTGGGCCCAAAAAAACTGTTGCCAAATGCAAATAACCAGGCTGCTAAATATTTGATATTACTAACTCTTGATGAATGCCTTTGATATAACAAAACAAGAGTTGCAATGAAGATAATCTTGGCACTTGGGATGGCAACATAAGATGTGCAAGTGGTATCAAAAGGTGGAAATAGGAGCAATAGTAGTGTCAATGAAATTAAACATACTGGCGTGGTTTAAACATTTGAAAGGGCAAAGAAATGAATTAATTACACATTTGACACTCAGAGTAAGGGAAAACGTAAAAGTGGAATGCTAAATGTCGGGTTGGGAGAGTGAGCTGAGAAGCATTTTAGGGTAAGAGCAAAGACTACTGTATAAGAGTCAGACGGTAAAAATTGAGCACACAATATTTATGCTGCACATACTCCTCCATACACACACCCTCTTGAGTGTTTGATATTGTATTAGGAACGCTCCATCAGCTGTTGTAGACACCTATCAGCGCCAATTTTCTTATTAATCCTCAATACCTAGGGCAAAGGAGTAACTAAGCTATTTTAAACACCAAGTTGCAAAGAGAAGTAGACATTGATTTCAATGATAATGTAAGGTAATTAAAAAGAAAGGTTCATATGAATAGAATTCATGCTTACACGTGCATAATGAAGCTGTCTTTCCCATAATTATAAGAATATAACCTTCGGTACCAAAATGTTTTTTCTGCAGGTAAATATGAACAGTATGACAAAGTACTAGAGTAGCTCATGGTGGTGTTGTATGCAAATATATGTCCAGAACTAAACTCTTCAAGAATCCACTAATTGAAGGTCCAGGAACAATGTTTGGTTGTGTAACACATTTCCCACTGACGGCGAAATAGCTGAAATGGCCACAGCCCTTTTTTTTGGGCCACGCCCTTTTTGAGCGAAGTACTACCATCCGCCGTGACTGTATCTACAGAACCGTTGGACCTAGGAGGTTGCCCGACCACTCAAAATGTGCGCAATGGCCACTTTATGGGGGATCAGTTATACATTTTCATATCCAACAGTCAATGTTTTTTTAAGATAATTGCAAAAACCGATTTAATTTTTAATATTTAATCCTTAATATTTAATTTTCTGCTGCATCAAATACAGGATCATCAACAAGTTATTCTGCAACAATAAGAACAGCCACAGAGATAAATTTCGGCAGCTGCTATCTTGGTAGTAATATGTATCGTGAAGCGTTCAGTATCGTTCAGTAGCGAGGGGGGTGACCGCTACTGAACGCAACAGTGGTGTCACTCTGGGGATATGTTAAGGTCAGGTCTTCAGTGCTTGAGGTGCTTAATGTGTTGGAGGCGATGTGAGGCTGGCTGACGAAGTGGATGGCACAGAGGAGGTGGAAGATGCTGCAGAAAACTCCGACAATTCGAACAATGTGCGGACAATTCGAACTTCAGTTCAGATTATGGAAAGTTGTTGAAAAAATTGAACTGGGCCTGAAACAGGTCGATTATCTGAAGTTTGATTATACGGGTTCGAATTGAGAGGGTTACTGTACATATAAAAAAAAAACTTTTCTTTATCTATGAAAACATCTAAGTATGATGACACTTGTCCTAACAAATATATAATGTTAGACATATCAACAGTGGAAAAGCTTGCAAATGGTTCACAAAATCAAAGCATACCTCCTGAGAGCTGATATTGCTGGTGGGTCCTGTTCATTTTTCAGCATGTGTCATGCCAAGCAAAAGCCAAGCCTCTGAATTTTCTGGGTTCTGCTGTGCAGCAGCTTCAAACAACAGTACTGAAGACGGCAGGTCTCCTGCTTCTAAACACCGCTTGCCTTCACTTAGTGGGTCAGGGTGGCCTTTCAATGGATTATCCTCTTCAAATTCATACTCCTATTTGTGCAAAAGAAATGTTTTTACCTTAATGTATTCCACAAAGTGATACTTGATCATCAAACCAAAAAAATGCTTGCCTTATTATTTGTTTTATGTTTTACATCTCAAAAGACTGGTCAAGACCAAAACAAAAAAGTAACAAAACCCTTAGGTGCCAGTTCCAATAAAGATGACAGTAAGAGAATGCAGAAAGAGGTGTGGGCCACTTTAGTTCGGGAGGTGCCTTGACACTCTTCTCTTGAAAAATATTTAAGTAATAGAAAGATGGAAAAAAAGAAAAAGGAAGAGAGTTCCAGTTTACCAGTGAAAAGGATGAAGGAGTGAAGATACTGGTTAACTCCTGAAATTAGGAAGATGGACAGAATAAAGATGAGAATGAGTAGAAAGTCTTGTGCAGCAAGACAGCGGGCTGGGGAGAGGCATGCAGTTAGTAAGTTCAGAAGAGCATGAAAATAAAGGTACAGTACCCTCCCGAGTTTGGCGCTTGCTTTCCTCACAAGGGATAGCGCTAAACTTGAGGATCGCAAAACTCGGGTATTGAAAACACTGTAAAAATGCATATTTAGTCCGGTGCGAGGTGTAACGTATTTTACGGCTTATAAGACTCACTTTCTCCCCCCAAAAATACCCTGAAAATGCCCCGAGCCCCGGTCCACCCAGCAGTGAATGGGTACCGGGTGTTAGCCAGGGGTTTGTGACCCGCCTCCCGGGGTGGTCGGCCAAAACTAGAGGACAGGAGAGGAGGAAGAGGAGGAGAGGAGAGGACCTACGAACTTGAGCTTGAGTTGGGAGTCACCCAGCTGATGCTGTCGGTGAAGCCTTTGGTCCGGCGTTCTCCCACACACGTAGTATTCTGTTGGGAGAGAAGCAAAGGGGGGAAGCAAAACTAGGTGTTTCATTTTCCCCTCATTCCTCTCTCTGCATCACATTCATACGGGGTCCCCCCTCACTGAGGATCCCCTGCCTCTCATTCTCTTTTCATGCGTGCTCTCCAAGAATTCTCCAAGAATTCTTTTACACTTTCAGCCACACGACTGTCACTCCTCCACTCAACATACAATCCAAGCAGGTACTCCATCTGCCTATCCACACTCCTGTCTCTCATCTCTCGCCATTCTTCCACTCCGACTTCTCCTACCACTACCTCCAACATCTTTGTTCTAGCATACTCATACCATTCACATTGCAACATCAAGTACTCCACAGTCTCATCCACTCCTGTCTCACATTTCTCACACGTCTTGCTAACACCATTCTTCCATCTGTACATACAACTATTTACCTCTTTAGCGATACTTGATTTTGATATTACCGTAAGGTATAAAAATATTTCTCTGCACCGTCGAGTGGCCTAAGAACACCCACATGCTGCCCATTAACTCTCCCTACAATTGCGAGTGCATTGGAGGCCACAGGGGGGCGACATGAACCTCTAATCACAAGCGTCACTATAAAAATCTTGCCTGCACCACCACGGGCAAGGGCCAACCATCACAGCCCTCGAGTGAACCTCCAGGGCCTACCATCCCACCCCTGGAGGTCACTGCCTAACGCGCTGTAGGCACACAACCAGAGGTGGGCACTTCCGCAAACCGCAACTTCCGCAAATTGCGGAAGTCAGAATTCGTTTGCGGATTTGCGGAAGTGTAAATGTTTGCGGATTTGCGTTTGCTGAAGCACTTCCGCAAACGCAATCATGTCCGCAAACTACCAATATTCTCATTGACGTCACACATCCGGGTATTTCGGGAGTGCGGCCATGTTGAGTGGCAAGCTTTGTAAACACAGCCGCAAACTGACAGGTAGGGGTGAGCCATACTTGTCTTTTCTTGGTGTCTTGGGTGTTGTTTAGGGATGCGAGGATCTCTTGGGGAACACTATGAGCCCTAGTGATGTCCTATGACGCTATCACAGGCATGGTAGTTGACCTGTCTTCCTCAGGAAGGCACAGGTGAGGCGGATGACAGCATGTTGCCGTGAGGGGTGGACGTCTGCCGCCGCCAGCAGGGTGGGCAGGTTTAAAAGGGTGCTGACGGTCGGGGGCGACTGTCCTTTGACGGTCGGTCCTGGGCTCCTTTGAGGAGCCTAGGACTCACAGCTACAGAGGGCACCACCTCTACCCGCATCTCCAACAATATGAGAAAAGAGCTTGAGAGTTGGTGCTCAGAGAAGCAGAGGAGCTAGGTGCTGGAGCAGGCCATGTTTCCCGCCCTTTCCGGTGCCGCCTGGGTAGATGTGTTTTGTTAAGTACAACACGGCCATACCCAGCTCTGCAGCCGTGGAGAGACTGTTCTCCCTGGGGGCAGACATCATAAAGGCCAAGAGAGCGAGTCTGACCTCCGATAATTTTGAGAGATTGGTCTTCATAAAGGGAACTGGACCTGCTCAAGATTGAATTGTCACCAGAGGTCTCTGAATGAGGAGTCTGAGGTTAAGGATCTGATATCATAGGCGTAGTTAGGCCTGGGCATTGGGGACTGTAGCCCCGAATGTTTTATGAATAGCCCCGGATCTCAAATAGCCTTTTTTTCTTACAAAAATAAGATAAGCTCTGACTGGGGCCAACACAAAATTATAGTAAGAAACAAGAAATTTGGTTAGATGTTACTTGGCATATGCTGATTGCATCCTTTTTATGAGCAGGATAAGAGAGATACGGAGAAAACAGGAAGAGAGAACAGAGGAGATGAGGAGTGCAACAGATAAATGAGACACCAAAAGACCTTCTGGAGATGTGAAGAAGAGAATATCAAATGGACAAGACACAGAGTTAACACAGTTTTGTCACAGTTCAGTAGGTAAAGGTAGGGTAGGTATATATATATATATATATATAAATATATATATATATATATATATATATATATATATTATATATATATATATATATATATTATTATATAATATATATATATATATATATATATATATATATATATATATATATATATATATACATATATATATATATATACAGGAGAACCTCGTTTATCCGGCACCCACGGGGGGGAGCGCATGCCGGATAACTCATTTTGCCGTTGTTTTGAGAGTTACTCTTATGGAATCGCCCAAAATCCTTTTTTTTTTTTTTTTTTTTTTTTTTTTTCATCACAAGGAACCGGCCAAGGGCACAACAAAATGGGTAATACAAAGCCCGCTTAGTTGTCAGTCCTATAAAGAAGACAGTAAGAGAATAAAATAAAAAAGAGGGGTGAGCCAATTTAGTTCGGGAGGTGTCTTGTTACTCTTATTTTGAAAAGATTAAGTCATAGGAAAGTGGAAAATAGAAACAGGAAGAGAGTTCCAGAGTTTATCAGTGGAAAAAAAAAAAAAAAAAAAAAAAAAAAAAAAAAGCCTGGGTCGATTAGGGTGGCCGTTGTTTTTTAAATGCCGGTTAAACGAGGTTCTCCTGTATATATATATATATATATACACGCCGGTTAAAACAGGTTCCTGTATATATATATATATACATATATATATATTATACAGGAGAACCTCGTTTAAACCGGCATTTAAAACGCCGGTTAAAGAGGTTCTCCTGTATATATATGCAGCCTCAAAACAACGGCACTAATCGACCCAGGCTTTTTTTTTTTTTTTTTTTTTTTTTTTTTTTTTCCACTGATAAACTCTGGAACTCTCTTCCTGTTTCTATTTTTCCACTTTCCTATGACTTACATCTTTTCAAAATAAGAGTAACAAGACACCTCCCGAACTAAATTGGCTCACCCCTCTTTTTTGTCCTAAGGTCCCGTGGTTGCCGGATTAGTGATGGTCAACCTGTATATATATATATATTATATATATATATATATATATATATATATATATATATTATATATATATATATATATATATATATATATTATATATATATAATATATATTTATTATATATATATATATATATATATATATATATATTTATATATATATATATATATATATATATATTATATATATATATATATATATATATATACAGGTTGACCATCACTAATCCGGCAACCACGGACCTTAGGACTTCCGGATTTTCGAAATTTCTGAATAATTGATGTTTTGTCCCCTAATTTTATATATCCTGTATATATTGTAACAGAAAATGACTACAGTTCTTTAAAGAGAAGATGGGGCTATACAGCAGCAGATTTTAACAAATACGGCAAATAAATGAGAAGGAATGCCTGTTTGCTTCTTCTTCTTCGTGTGACCTTTGTCGCTTAGTATCGCTTCATAGGTCCTCTTCCACTTTGTCTCCTTCGTTAACAAAACTTGTTATCTCGTAATTCACCTGTTTATTTCACCTGGGAAAGACATTTTGATCAGTTTTTCAATACTTTGATTATCATCCTAATTCATTGTCTCTTTTGTGTTCTTATCTCCCAGCACTGCGTTAGGAACACTTTGGTGAGGTTTACAATACTTTCAGTTTCCTTTCTGTCCCCATACAGCCCTAACACCGTACACACTACACAGGGCCCCGTCTTTCTGCTCTAGTCTCCTGTCCCACTCCTCTCTTCCTAGGACTGTTACAATTGACGCTATAAGCCTTTCCAAAGACTACTGTATACTGGGCTTGCTACTCAGTTTGAGCTATTTCCAGTGGAGGCCAGTTTTGCGATTCTGACATTTTTTAACATCACTCCCATCTCTCTTCCTATGGTTTATCAGTATAAATGATATACCGTTATCTTCGCAAATGTTTGTTCTATAATATTATCAAATAAAAACACTAAAATACACTAAAGAAATGGCATTATGAGAGAGTGAAGAAATATGCATTCACTTAAACTCTTCGCCATTTGATATTTTGCAAGAAAACATTTTACATGAAACATATCAATAGAAGCGGAATGTTATTAGGTTTCCATTGATATATTTCGTTTTCTAATAAATGAATTAGTACTATGCATAAATTAGCGTTAACTAAATAAATAACCTCATCAATCGGGAAAATTACCCGATTGATGATGTAATTGTTTTAGTTAACACTAATTTATGCATGGTTCTAATTAATTTATCAGAAAACTAAAATATATCAATGGAAAGCTAATGAAATTCCGCTTTTATTGATATGTTTCATGTAAAAAGTTTTCCTGCAAAATATTAAATGGCGAAGAGTTAAGTGAATATTAAGTTCATGCATATATATATCTTCAGAGTCTCATAATGGCATTTCTTTAGTGTATTTCAGTTTTTTATTTGTTCAATTAGAACAAACATTTACAAAGATATCAGTTTATCCTTTATACTGATAAACTATAGTCTACTGTATTCATGGAACAGTTTTTACTTGCTGATCCGATTGATGATGTTATATTTTTAGTTAACGCTAATTTATGCATGGTTCTAATTCATTTATCAGAAAACGAAATATATCAATGTAAAGCTAATGCAAATTCGCTTCTATTGCTATGTTTCATGTAAAACGTTTTCTCGCAAAATATTAAATGGCGAAGAGTTTAAGTGAATATTGAGTTCATGCATATTTCTTCACTCTCTCATAATGACATTTCTATAGTTTATTTTACTGTTTTTTTATTTGATAATATTATAGAACAAACATTTACGAAGATAACGGTATATCATTTATACTAATAAACCATTTGAAGGGAGATGGGAGTGATGTTCGAAAATGTCAGGAATCGCAAAACTGGCCTCCACTGGTCATGGGCGGGTTGGCGCGGGGCACGAGTAGCAAGTCCAGTATACGAGTAGCAAGTCCAGTCTTTTGGTCTTTCCCTCTGACTCCTATACTTGTTGCATTCCACAATGACATGTTCTACGGTTTTCTTTCTCTCCTACCCTGCAGCTATAATTCTGGTTCTCCAGTTCCCTGTTCCTTCCGTTGACTTCTAAGGTGCCTGTTCTTGCTTTATAGAGTAACTTACTCTCCCAGTCTCCTACGCTGTCGGAAATGTGAGCATACAGCTGATTCTGGGTACAGCACCATCAAAACAAACGGCGCCTCCCGAAAACAGTGGCGCGCCAACCCGGGAAATTTGAAACTGCGCTCCGAAATTCATGCCGGAAAACTGATGGAACCGGAATATTAATTGTCGGATTAGTGATGGTCAACCTGTATATATATATACACACAAACCTCAATTTCCCGGACTCAATTTCCCGGATATTGGATTTGCCGGACAAAATCCGAGGTCCGGGATATGTCAGAGTCTCGGGCAATTTTTTTTTATTTTTTTTAATTTTTTTATTATAAACGTTGAAATGCCTGGTCCTGTTCGTAAATAAACCAAGTTGTCCGGCGGTCCGAGCGTCTCCTGTCACCCCTGGTCAGTGTCCGCGCCTCCCGCCAGGTGGCAGCATGCTCAGGGTCGTATTGTTTACATTTGGGCACACAACATTCATGGTTCACCTGGACAGCCTCCGTCAGTCACCTGACTCCCACTGCCCCTGGTGCAAGAACATTTCTGAGACTATTGAACACTTTCTGCTGCCTCCCGCCAGGTGGCAGCATGCTCAGCGGTCGTATTGTTTACATTTGGGCACACGACACTCACGGTTCACCTGCACAGCCTCCGTTAGTATCCTGACCCCCACTGCCCCTGGTGCAGGAACGTCTCTTGAGACTATTGAACACTTTCTGCTGCCTCCCGCCAGGTGGCTGCATGCTCAGCGGACGTAAAAGTCCGCGGCGGGGTAGTTGATATTGTCGGTTGCCGGACAGTAAATAAATACTAGAGTAGGATAAACGTCCGGGGGGGGTAATGGCGTCGGACTATATATATATTATATATATATATTATATATATATATATATATATATATATATATATATATATATATATATATATATATATATATATATATATAATTTAATTTTTTTTTTTTTTTTTTTTACTTGCGATTCCCGGACTTTTGCGGTTCCCGGACCAGTGCTCCCCCCTATTAGTCCGGGAAATCGAGGTTTGTGTGTGTATATAATATATATATATATATATATATATATATATATAATATATATATATATATATATATATATATATAGTAAAAGCCTTATAACTCGGCACTGTATAACTCGGAATTTGATATAGCTCGGCATGGCATAGACAAGTTTTTTTTTTTTTTTTTTTTTTTTTTTCATTTATTTTATTTTTTATTTTTTATTATACACCTATGCCTATAGTGCGTGTAGGCAGTGAGCTCCAGGGGTGGGATGGTAGGCCCTGGAGGCTCACTCGAGGGCTGTGATGGTTGGCCCTCGCACGTGGTGGCGGAGGCAGGATTCTTATAGTGACGCCTGTGATTAGAGGCTCATGCCGCCCCCGTGTCCTCCCATGCACTCGCAGTCGAAGGTAGAGTTAATGGACAGGGCATAGTGTTGCAGTAATTGAGTGCTCAAAAGATGTAAAATTAAGTTGTACAGGTACAGTACTGTATACAGTACAGTACAGAGTTGTGATTATAAAGTGATTAAAGTGATAGTGCCAGTGTTAAAATGCGACTGAGTCCCCCTAACATCTTCTACATGTTACAACAAGGCCCCCTTTCCTTGGATTACATGCCTGTGGCTACCCGTTCATTGGTAAGTGTAGTTTTTATGCTTTTACAGTACTGTATTATTATTATTATTTTTTTTTTTTTTTTTTTTCCCCCCATATCAGAGGACATTGCATAACCCGGCACATTGAATAACTCGGCTTGGGCCAGAGCCCCTATCGTGCCGAGTTATAAGGCTTTTACTGTATATACATATATATATATATATATATATATAGGAGAACCTCATTTAACCGGTATTTAAAACAACGGCAGCCTCAAAACAACGGCACTAATCAACCCAGGCATTTTAAGTATAATTATTTAAAAAACTGAGAAATGGGCAAAATTTTAGGGGGCAAGGCTGGGGGTCTACACATACTCCCTCTCCCCCCCCTCCTCCTCTCCCCCGCCATCCACAATCCTCTAC
>JACEEZ010004930.1:0-42906 GCA_016584305.1 Chionoecetes opilio | reverse complement strand
AAAAAAACCAAGATATCAACCAAGGGGCGACCTACACAAATCGCCAGCTAATGTTTATGCTTTGAGTGCCTCCCGCCGTCGTCGTCGCCCGAAAAAAAAACGAGTAGCGAAATTTGAAACCGTGTATACTTGCAGATACAAAGCATAAAACAGTACTGAAACAGGGTAGATTATACAGGCATGATATAAACTACTGTGTATCATCTTCAGGGGCACATACAAATCAGTAGAGGCTATAATTCGTAATATATGGCGCCTGGCGACATTAGTACATGTGGCGACTATAGTGTTATCTACGGTAGTTATAGTCATTTACACAAAATATAATAATAAAGATATAAAAATAAAATATGCGTTCAAGTAAAAAAAAAAAAACATGAAAAAAACTTCATGGGCTTGAACACGCAGACACGTACACTCAGCTCTGGGAGGCCGCAGTGACTTGGGTTGAACCTCTGAGAGGCCGGAGTGACTAGGACCGGAGAAACTAGGGGCCGGAGTTACCAGGGCCTGAAGAACTAGGGGCCGGAGTGACTTGTTTCGTAATATATAGGGATTGCAGAGAAGAGAGTTAGGCCGCAGTCATACGAACACTTTTTCCGGCAATATTCAGCCAGGAAGACAATGCCGGGTCAAACTCGGTTAAAATTGCCGACCTTGAGTCAAGACGAACATGGAGTTTTATTGCCGATTTTTTTATTACGTGAAACCACCACCACCTACGAATATTATTTGACATTCAGTATTAATGCAGGCCTTAATTCAAAGTACAGAAGCTTAAATAAGCAAATACATAGTGGCAAGAACCAAATTCAAGACTGTTCAAGCATATACGCTCAAGTCATTTATAGCCATAATATGACTCAAATGGAGACACAAAATGACACAGACTCTCCAGATAGCCTCTTCTAACTTTCCTGAAATCATGGCAGTAGAAATGTAAGTATGAACGCCACCACACGTCTGTACATCGAAAAAAAACGTTGTCCTGATTATTTTAGTGTTATCTACGGTACGTAATAAATGTATGAAGTGAAAGCCTATTACGGTACTGTTCCTTATAGCCAGCATCTAAAGTACTAGTGTTGGTGTTTGGCAGCATTGCAGAATAAACAATGTCATTTTCCACCAACATAGCTGCATATTTTATTGGCGGCCAGAGTGACCAGGGGGGTAGGCCGGAGTGACCAGGGTGGGGGCCGGAGTGACCAGGGTGGGGGCCGGTGTTGCATAAAATAGGTACAGCCTGTAAATAAGTCACAAAACACTGCGACAACCGCCCGTGTTTGCCAGCTTATGGTAATTTTCCCCTACTAAATATATGTTTATCAGTATAAAAGGTATACTGTTATCTTCGGAAATGCTTGTTCTATAATATTATCAAATAAAAAACCGTAAAACACACTAAAGAAAGGCCATTATGAGACTCAAGAAATATGCATGAACTTAATATTCTATTAAACTCTTCATCATTTAATACTTTGCGAGAAAACTTTTTACATGGAGAATATGAATAGAAGCGGAATTTCATTAGCTTTCCATTGATACATTTCGTTTTCAGATAAAGAATTAGCAGCATGCATAAATGAGCGTTAACTATATAAATAACATCATGAAATCGGGTAATTTTTCCCGTTTGATGGTGTTACTTATTTATTTTAACGCTAATTTATGCATGCTGCTAATTCATTTATCAGAAAACGAAATGTATAAATGGAAAGCTAATGAAATTCCGCTTCTATTCTATTCTCCATGTAAAAAGTTTTCTCGCAAAGTATTAAATGACGAAGAGTTTAATAGAATATTAAGTTCATGCATATTTCTTGAGTCCCCATAATGGCATTTATTTAGTGTGTTTTACGGTTTTTTTATTTGTAATATTATAGAACAAGCATTTCCGAAGATAACAGTATACCTTTTAAACTGATAAACATATATTTAGTAGGGGAAAATTACCATAAGCTGGCAACACGGGCGGTGTCGCAGTGTTTGTGACTTTTTTTACAGGCGGTACCTATTTTATGCAACCCCGGGAGTGACGGAGGGCCGGAGTGACTTGAAATCGTATATTATAGAAGGCAGTGCGGCAAACCCCTATCTCCTCGCCCCTGGCCATAACAGAGTACAGGTGGTTCGTGCTCTTTCTTCTTCTTCTTGTGACCTTTTCTGCTTATTATCGCTTTGTTCTACGGTCTGTCTACTGGCTTTCCCAGATCCTTCACAGGGTTACAGGGAGTTTCGTACACAAGTTGTTTCGTACCCAGGTTTTTTTTAATTGTTTCGTACACTGATATTGAGTTTTTCGTACATACCTGGTGTCGAATCGTAACTCTAGTAATCAAGTTCCCCTCTGACTGAGTGTACGAAACGACTATGGTTTTTATATAGACTACGAAACAATTTTTTGGTGTACGAATCTACTGGTGTAGAAAACAACTTGTGTACGAACTGACTGCACCCCACACACAAACAGCCTGCCTCACGCGCCCACAATATAGGCTGTTTTTTGGCTTTCCACTCCCCCAGCCCCCAGTAATGTGTTTCAGATGTCATGAATAGTCTCATGGCCCAAAACTAGTAAAACACTGTCACGGCAGGCACAGGGCGACCCCAATGCCTGGCCTCCACTAACTTGTTGGTTGTCTGGTAACGTACGCTCACAACGCCTCCCCGCTGTTCCTTTTCCCGCTTGTTTACTACACTTTTCCAGGTAGATTGATGCTTTTTTGGGGTTTCCCCTCGTAATCTTTTGCCTCTCATTGCTACTCTCGCTATCACTCCACCACATTATCGTGCCTAATTACTCCAAATGGCTAAAAACTTTACGGACCAAGATGGTCTCTTTCACGTTATCTTGGCTGTTTCTAGGTGGGTGGAAGGGGCCGCTGACTGGCGAGGCGGCGGTGTCAAACGGCAAGAAAAGGGCCCGTGTCCCAAAATTTTTTCCCCGGCCTTTTGGTATTTGCTCCCAAAAAGATGCCCGTATGGTGGAAAAAGGGCGCGGTTGTTACACGGCTTTTTCGGCTAGAGCATCTTCCTCCCAAGTAGCAAAGATTTTATTCTTCTACTTAGCACTCTGCTTCTACGGGCTCTATAAATGTCCTTCCCTCTTCAATTTCCCTTTTTAACCCTAAAAAAAACCCTCAAAACCTACTGTACCCAAAACAAGAAAAAAAACCACATCATTAAACCCCTTTTTTATAGTAAAAACACACGCAGCCTATTTAAAGCCATTTAAAATTTTAGTTTTTATCCCTTTTCCGTCATAAATTCTCACAAAAACTCAAAATTTAAATATTGTTATCATGGCTATCATGATGTGGTGTAGGGGAACATTCCCGTGATGAGGGGGGAGGTGGGGCGTGAGGGGGGCCCCCTTCCTGGGCGGCCTTTAACAGTGTTGAGAGCGGGCTGCCCTTTTTTTTTCTGGGGAAGTATCTTTTTATGGGGAATGTCTTTTTACTAACAAAAAACAAAGAAACGAGAGTTTGGGGGGTAATTACTAATTTTTTACTTGATCAAAAAAGCATGTCCAGGCGTACTACGCAACAAACCGGTTTTATTTTATTAAAAAGGGGGGGGGGGGGGGGGGCACGAAGTGGAACACCCCCCGCGTCGGCGGAATTCCTATCGGCACAGTTATAGGGTGGTTTTTTAGCATATATGAATATGAGGCATTCAAATTTTGACAGAAATGTCCTCTGAGCAGGAGTGGGGGTGTATACGGGGTTAAAAATTTCTGTACGAAAATTTAATGCCTCAAATCTATATGCCAAAACCATACCTATAAATGTCGCCCATAGGGAATTTTCGCCGACGTCGGCGATTTTTCCCCTTCGTGCCCCCCCCCTCCCCCTTTAATGATAAATAAAGACGGGTTTGTTGTCGTAGTACGCCTGGACATGCCTTTATTGATCAAGTCAAAATTAGTAATTACTCCCCTTAACTCTCGTTTTCTTTGCTTTTGTTAGTAAACAGACATTCCCTCATAAACAGACACTTGCCCACACGACACCGGGTGGGAGGCTGGAGAGGGGTGCCAGAGGAGAGTGCTGGCTGGCACAGAGCAAATAATATGCATAGAATTAAGAAAAAATTAGTGTTATTGCCGGTGTGGGATACGCTCTTCATTCCTACTCCGCAAGTTTGGCGAAACAGGGGTTGGGTAGGAGGGTGACGCAACCCCGTACGAGTATCATACGTGTCACGATCCCCATCCCAGCCATTCACACATCTTCCTTCAGTCAGTTTTGAGCAGCGTAACCGAGTGAAACGTTGTGTTAATAAATCTCACCAGTTAATATTAGTTTGATACGGATTTTAAAGACTGAAGCATGTTCAAATATTTGAAAAGAAAGCATGTTAGTGGAGAGGAGGACAGTGACGAAGAATCGCAAATACCACAGCCAAGTACGAGTAAAGGAAAAGTGAGTGATGTTAAAAAAAATCGCCTATACAATGACAGTTATCTGGCCATTGGCTTTACATGGACTGGAGAAGAAAACTGTCCACTTCCTTTGTGCATTGTTTGAGGGAAAAAGCTCGTTAACACAGCTATGGCCCCAGCCAAGTTAAAGCGACATTTAACTACTAATCACAGCCACTTGTCAAATAAAACCGTGGATTATTTTCGAAGACTTGGATTCACAGCAGAAACAAAGAAAAGTTTTTGAAAAGAAGGTAACCATCAATGATAAGGCCCAAGAAGCAAGCTATTTAGTTGCTGAGCTAGTTGCCAAGAAAATGAAAAGTCACACTATTGCAGAAAGCCTAATAATGCCTGCTTGCAAAATTTGGGTGAGAACAATGCTAGTTGAAGCGCTGAAAGTGAATTAAGAAAGGTCCTTTTTCTGATAATACAATTAGTAGGCGTGTGGATGACCTGTCCAAAAATATTTCTGGTATTTTGCCCTGAAATGCTGCAAAATAACAACTTTGCTCTCCAAGTAGATGAGACAACTGTATAACTGGTAAAGCCAGCTGCTGGCATTTGTACGATTTAAAAATGAAGGTGAAATAATGGAAAATTATTTTTGCTGTAAAGAACTGCCAGAAACTACCAAAGGCCACGACATTTTCAACATCTTGTCTTCTTAACTGGAGTCTTGTGGTTTGTCATGGAACCGATGCGTTGGAATCTGCACTGATGGTGCTCCCTCAATGATTGGCTCATACAAGGCTTTGTATCACGCTTGAAAGAAAAAAACCCTGAAATCATAACAACTCACTGCTTTCCCCCACCGAGAAGTTCTGGTTTTTAAAAACATTGGGATGATTTAAAACAATCCTTGATATAACTGTGAACATGGTCAACTTTATAAAGCCGCGCCCTCTGAAGTCGGCATATTTGCAAGGTTGTGTGAAAACATGCAAAAGATCACGTGACGCTTCTCCAGCCCCAGAGGCTCGATGGCTTTCCAGAGGTAAAGTTTTGACAAGGGTATTCGGCTGCGACAGGAACTGCTGCTTTTCTTCAAAGAGAAAAAAATCCAGTTTTTGGGGAATGTCTTGAATCTACAAACTGGCAAATGAAACTAGCATATTTAGCAGATTTTTATCACATTTTTAAAAAACTTGAACACCAGCATGCAAGGGGGCGAAGGAAAAAATTCTAACTTCCACAGACAAACTTCTTGCATCTAAGAATAAAATCGCTGTTTGGAAAAAGCACCTTTCAGAGGAAACGTCGACATGTTTCCACTCCTACTTCCCAAATTCAAACTCAGACTGAATATGAAAATGTCAATCCATTAAATTTCAAGTCTTTGGGATCACTGTCAGAAAAACTTCATAAATACTTCCCCTCCTTGTCATCAGATCGTATGACTGGCTGAGAAACCCCTTCACTGAGTTCTCACCAAGTACAGAAAACCTACTATCTGCAAGAAGAGGAAGAACTGAGTGAACTACAGTGCGATCGAACTTGAAAAGGAAATTTAATGAAGTATCATTGACAAGTTTTGGGTTTCAGCAAGCAAGAGTAAACCCCGTCATCTCAGTAAAAGCATTGGGTATTTTACTCCAGTTTTCAACTTCTTACCTCTGTGAACAAGCTTTCTCATGCCTCAACCGCCATTAAAAGCAAAACAAGAAATTGTCCCTTTTGTCTGTTTGGGAAGAACTGCGTGTGTGGGCTGTCAAAAATTTGGCCAAAAATTTCACAGATACGCAAAGAGAAAAAGCCCAAGTGTCACACTGAAGGTAAGTCTAACATTATTTACTTATTAGTGTGGGAAATCTCATGACATGTGATGTAATTATAGATTTCATATGAATTATATTGCTCAAAAAACTTTTCTTTAAATAATTACATATATTAATATTAGTATACTATATAAATTATATATTAGTATACTATATATAGGGTTCCTTTGGAATTTGAAAAATAATTACAGGGGTTTTCCCCCAAGGGGTAAAGGTTGGGAATCACTGGGTCACTCTAACCACTTGACCAATTTATAAGATATGGTCTATCTATAAATGATAAGCCCATCAGTGCCCGTCAGCCCGTCAGTCCAGTGCTTCTTTATAGATGAGGTAGCACAACATAATAGACGGAAAGTATGACTGCGCTTTTTTGGGAACTGCATAAAAGCCTGCTATCGCTGCTTTGGGCTCCTCTGATCAGTCTGTTTCTGCATTCTGTCCCGTCGTTCCTCGACCCTATGATTTTACAAAGATGAGGTTGTGCTTATTAATATGAAAGACGTAACGCACTGCTATTGCCAGTCTTCTTGGAATGGCTACAGCATGCGCATCGAGGGACACAGCTGTCTTCGATCATCGCATAACGGAAGGTATTGTGTGACATTGCGGTACACTCCACACATACTTTCTTTCCCAAAAATGTGTCAGCAAACGTTCAATTCAGCCTACCATCGTGCTGTCAGAATGTCAGTAGAAAGGTAGCTCATTCGTTGATAGTGTTGTGGCCACCCATCTGAGTCATCATTGACCGACATCAAAGTCAGTATCCTATCCACCTTTATCCTAGTAATTTCATTGCATTCATCATATCCCTCAAACAATCTTCTCATCATGAATTCGCTGAGACACTCGAGAATGCCTAATCCTTGATGGTCCTTCCATGTGGCAGGTTAACTTGTTATGATGAACGTAATAATTTATCTGTAATGAACACAACCTTCCACTGCCACAGCACTTCTGCACGGAGCAAAGGCAAAAACTACTCACTTCAACTCATTCTCTTGACTTTCCATTGTCAGTCACTTAGTCCACAGCGCTGCCTACTACATCGAGAGAGTCTATATTATTGGATACATCAATGAAATGTTACCTGCCTATGGATAAGGGGCGGGGATGGTGTTACAACGTGGGGTTGAATACCAATTAGAGCTGGCTTACTTTCCAAAGGGCCTAAACTTAGAACACCTTTATTCATTTAACAATTTGCTCATTAGTCATGGTAGTGGAGGAGCTCACTGACTCTCCTGCAGCATGACCCTCACGTAGGGGCGAGTGGCGGGGCGCGGAGGGAGGCGCAGCGGGCGAGGAGATCAACGATAACCATCAGCACCACCAACGCCACAATGAGACCCACCCACACGAGGGGCGCAAAGGGCAGAAGGAAGCCCCACGGGTCCACTTCAGGGCGTCCCCTGCCTGCCAGGATCCTGAGGTAGTCGTTCACTATGGGCACCGTGTAGTCATGATCCTGGAACGCGCCGCAGTAATGCCGAAGGGACCCAACCCCAAGTCGACCTCCTGTAGGGCCGATCTGTGTTTGTGAGAAATTGATGCTTGGAGTTTTGAGAAAGAATCATGGCGATCGTACTGGCATAATGTGTTCAAAAAATTAGTAACACTTATTTTTGATGCCGCCGAGCCTTACCAGTCGGACCATCATGCCCACCATCCCGGTGATCGAGCCGTCTGGCAGCCTGTTGGGCCGCTGCCGAAAGAACCATCAGCGGACGCACGAGGCTGTAACTAAAGAACAAAGATGAGATCAGATCAAGAGATCAGCAAACCAGTAATGGGTGCAAGTGTCCTGGTATAGTTAAATAGTGGGGGCCCCTGAAGGCACGCGACTGGCAGCTCAAGGCACCTAAATAGTGTGGTATGCCATGTACCCCGTAGGATTTTTGTGCAAAAATTGATTTTTTGCAGTTCTGGCTTCTATAGGTATCAGATTAACAAAAAAAGATGGGGTCCCAATTTTCAGACCCCCACCCCCTTTCGGGGGGGTCATTCCTCTTTTGGCACCCCCAGGATGGTCTCTGGTAACACTAAGCAAAAAATTTCAACATTTCTTGTTACAGACACGTGAACTACTGATTCGTACAAAATTGCTGATGCTGATGTCAGGTCTGATATCTAAATTTCTCTATCACGTCCAGATTTGGATAACCGAAACCTCTATTTTTTCGTTGTTTTCTCACCCGCTTCTATTACGAAAGCCGACTAAGCTATTTTTTCCATGCCACGTTTTATGCTAGGCATACTTAATAATGTTAACAGGGTTTCTTTCTCCTTTATTCTGGCTTAAGACAGACAGTGGAGTCCACTGGCGGAGTTACCACCCCTGCGCCCAACCATCCACCCAAAGCGCTTTTAGTATTTAGCGATACGTCCAATTTTGCGATACTGTCAAAATCGGACGTAAAATCAATCAGTTATTCATCAATGTCCATATTTGAAATGTCCTCCCGAATAGCGTTTGCGCAATCACTGCCATAGCATTTACAGAGAGGAGTACGGGCAGGCCATTCTTCAAGCAGCTACACCTATTTCCCTTGCATCCTACTTTGCAGCCACTTTTTGACGATTTCAACTACAGCTTGTGGGCAGGCAGGGAAAGACATGTCAGTGGAACATACACGCCTTTCTCCAATTTCCATCCATTTTTTTCAATTGCAGGAAGGGTTGGACAATTTTTCAGGGTAGACTTGTCCCGCATTGTCATGTAGTTTGCACGCATGATATGGGGAAGCAATGCAGCACGATTTGGGTGGAAGCATTTCCCCTTCCAAGTTCTTTGACCGAAACAGCCCCCAAACCTTTGAGTGAGGGTAGGGTTGCTGGACCTTTTGACTGTAGACATGACACACAAAAAGTCTCCAACGCTTTCACCTGCGTGGGAAGCTCGTCATTGACCAACTCGGCAAGGAATAGAAATGCACCCTAATGCTTTGAAGCAGTCAATGGCAGGTTCATCATCATCAAGTTTTTAGGTATGCATCTACCCATGATTTCTTTGAAATCCTATGAATCTCCCCCCCAATCAGCACCTGAGAAGTTGTGGAGTCCAAGAAGTCCTTGACTTTTGCGACGGCCAATAACCTGCACTCTTTCAAGATGTCTATTTCCCGTTTCTTCTTTCCTTTGCCTGTATGAAACTTCAAGGATATAGTAAGATGCTATCTGTCTGGAGGCGATAAGATCAAGAAGGAGCAGGAGTACGTCAGTGTCGGGCGACCATACGCGATCTTTCTGGCAGCACCACAGGCTGTAGAGGCAATACTTGGTTTGGAATCAATGTGTCAGCCTCTTCATGTGTATGAGCATACTCAAAACCTAGTCCCTTGATATGATCATCGTACACGACAACGAGCACAAATGAATCTTTGCTTGCGAAATAGTCAAGCAGCCCTTTGGGCCAAAAAAAGCATGTGAGCTTCCGCTTTGTTTTGATGCTGAAAAGTTTTCTCCTTATGGACATGGTGAGCTTCATTTCGGGATGAAATTCGTACTAAAGGGATGTGGTTTGATCGCTTCTCCCGGGGTCTTTTTTTTTCAACGACAGACCCAAAGTATCGATCAAACACAACACGCCCCTCACCCATAGCTTGTCATCATTGTCTCTATGCGTTTGTTGAATGCTCCTGAAGTTGTGAAATCTTCAGCATATTGGCGTCTTTGTCATACTCTGAAGTACACCCATTGCTCAATGATGAGAACTTTAACGGGAGGATTTTCCTCCCCTCTGCCCTGGTACTGGAGGAACATCAAGGATTAAACCGTGGCATCTTCAACTGCATGCATCAGACTGGCCTTGTCAGTTGGGATGTACAAAGATCTATCAACAGCACACAGAGAGGGGCACTGTTGACATCTCGTACTTGCCAATTTTTTCCCTCGAATTTTGGCACTAACCTGGTCGGCTTCCCTGAACAATGAGAAATCTGCCCAGTAAATTACGATCCTCCGAATTTGATGACTTTATCTCCAATGCGTACTTTTGATTTTATCCATCCAACTTGAGAATGCCTTCAACTTGAGCTTCTTCATCTTGTCCCAAACCGAGAGTTTTTATGTGGTAGTCAGACGTTCACAAACGAACTCCTCGAATCGCTTCTGACCCTTTTCTGCATAATGCGAATACCCTGTTTTGCTACCTCTGGCACAAGACCCTGATGAAACAAAACTTTTTCAATGTGTCTTCACTCTGAAGGGGGTTGTCTGTGAGTGCAACTCTATTGATTGACGGATCTTTATGGCATTCCCCTCTTGACCTCAGTGCAATCTGTCCAGACGCTGGTAATGCTCTGTGCGTTCGGATGCCCTGGAAACTTTTGGGAAGCTCTCAAGATACTCGTCAACGATACGGGCAAGGCAGGTGTAGTGGTGACGAGTCGATTGAGGCAGCTTCATCTCTGCTGAGTCCTACCATACCACCGTGTCCCTTTAGTTCTTGATTTCCTGTTCGAGTGCCCGATCTGTGGCGAGATTCGTGAAGGGTATCTCTGATTTTGCAACACAAAGTCCACCGGACATCAATGCATTCCATGTTTCAGGCTCATTATCTTCCAGCGCATTCATTTGTGCAAGATGGACAGGCATCAGTCGAGCGTAATTTAGAAGATCCCGTGCGAAGAAATACTTGATCAGGTTCTCCAAGGAAACAAGATAACTCTGCCAGTCCCCTGAGCGGCAAGAGCTGACGAAATGAAGAAGGCTTTCCACTTGATCGAGGTATGCTGAAAGGAATTCTGCAAACTCTCCAAAGTTTTCATTTCCCCCCCAGTGGCTTCACATTTCCAGCGTACCATGATCTGACATATTCATAGTCTTCAGTCATATCGGGTTACGTGAATGAAGCTTGTCCTTGAAAGAATTGCACCGGACACTAACTGGCCTTTTGAAAGAGTGGAATATATGACATCAAACCGCATCATCATATTGCTAACTGATTGTGATGTGGTATTCGATGCCTCTTTTGTATGCTTTGCCACTGAAGATCCCACGAAGGGCTGCTGATGTGTATGCACCACTTTCAATGGCACATATATCCAGGCCACTGCCATCTATCGTTTTCCCCGAGAGCATGTAAAGCAGCAAATGCAATATGGAGATCCTGCCCTTAGGATCCAATTGGTGTCCCCAACTGACTGCTGATTTTCAAAGCCGTGAATATAGGTCCAGGTCCAGTGTTATCAAAGTTTTTCTCTGTGGAAACCCAAAGACAGTGGCAGAGATTCCCTGGGCTAACCCCAAGAACAGTGTAAAGAGTCCCATAGTCAGTGGGTGTGGTCTTGAATAATGGAGGGATCACCTCTACATTTGTGCGTGTTGGGCTGTCGGATGACTGGGATAACAGCGAGATTTGGGAGCAGCCCAGTTGGCATCACATCTTTCTTGACCAAATTTTCCCCGGTTTGGTTTGCTTGTTCCTTGACTGATAGTATAGCGTCGACTGGAGCACTCTTCCTGATTCCTTTGCATGTCACTGTCCTGTGTTTGTTCCTTCGCTGACTCAGTTTCAGTGAATCCACAATCATTCCGTGCCATCATCAGTTCCAAGGTAGTTTGCAATGCCCAGGTGTGAGTGAAGTCTTTGCTCAGAATATTCTTCCTCTTTCCCATTTCATAGACCGATAATCTCAATGGAGTGGTTTTGATGACTGGTTCTTGCACCATGTTCACGTCAAAGGCCAGAGGCTTTTGTGAAGAAATTTCTGGTATTTCAAGTGGTCGGTTCATGAAATCTCCATCTTTATCTTGCTGGAACATGACAACCACTGTGCCATGGAAAGGGTTTCCCTTTCCCCGTCGGTGTGTCTTCCAGGTCAATATTATCGATCGCAAACCATGTGTTCAGGCCTTTTTTTGACAAAGTTTGGGAGACAAATCCACCAGCCTCCTTCATCCGCTGGAGAACACTCTGCTCACTCGTTTCTCTAAGTCAATGATGTGAAGGTAGTCACTTCCAATATACACAGCTGAGAGGTTTTCAAACAAGATTCTTTTCACGCACTCTAGAAAGAACAGCAAGGGGAAGACCGATTGACAGAGGGGTCTGGACTGTTTGTCGGAAGGCACTGTCTTTCTTTGTCTGATGTTTCACCTGGCGATCATTTCCGAGTATTTTTGGGCAAGGAACTGGCATGAAACGTCGACAGTTTTGTCCACCTCCTGGTCTCGTATTCCGGACACTTTGACAAAAATGGCTACCAAAGAGGAGGTGACTCATGAAACTGGAGTAAAGACGGATTTTTAAATTACTGAAGCTGCCCGTAAACGACCAACTGCGTTGTTGCAGCATCTCTTCTCCAGAAGGTTGGCGACATTCTTCAGTGACCAAAATATCTCATCATCATTCATTTATTGAGGACCTGTAATCCATGGCCATCGTGCTGCAGTGAAGAGCACAAGACGGTCAGGCTCATTCCGTCCCTTTGTGATGTGACAAACTTCACTTCTGGAAGGCGCTCGCTGATGAGTCTTTTGAGGTATTTCCGATAGTTCTCACTCTCATTTACTCCACAACGGTATCTTTTCAAAAATTGACAAAGGCATCATTTACCTCAGCCATGCTCAGTGTAAATCCTCGTCACTCAAGGTGTTTTGAATAGCGAGGACCAATTGTGCATCACATACTGAGCGAATGAGTGGCACATTACTGTGATCTGTCCTCGTTTTATATTCGCTGTGCAGAGCGCAAAAATGTCTGATGATAGTGCTTTTCAAGAGCTGATGCGTCCGCGGGTTCTTCAAGGGCCGCTACTGAAACTCTAACATGGTCATCTGGGGTTTTCTCTTGATCTGGTAGGAGTGTTTTACCCATTTAGTCAGTAAGAACCGGTGCAGTGGCTCTGAGTCATTCTTGGACAGAAGTCACAGTTGGAAAATAGACAACTTGTTCCTTTGGAATAGTCTTTGACCGCTTTGGCCGAACAGATTCCCACAGCACTTGAAGGTCGCCCCGGTCCTCGTGGGGCGCAGACAGGTGAATCGGTTCGGGATCTCTTCCTAAGACGTTCAATCTGTTCTTGTTGACGATAGATTTCCGACATTCAAATATGATACCGAACGTACTTGAGTTCTCCTTCATTTAAACCTGACAAGTAATTTAGTAGTCTATGAATGTCACTTTCAGTATCACCAAGAGACACTCTCTCTTGACAGTGTTGTAAAATTTCATCTGTCATGACCGGATTGTTCACCAATCGCTTCTTTGATGTGGCACCTTCTTTACAGATCACGCAAACTCCGTCCTCCTCCGACATATTGGCGATACTACCACGATCTCAGTTCACAGGGTATATCTGACTGAGCTCAAAACTGCTTCTTCAACATGCCTGAAAAAGAAAAAAATGAGTTAGACCCTATACTCTGAACCGGAAGTGCTAAATCTGAACCGGAAGTGCTATAAGGACACTTCCGGTTGCTTTTTGAGTGCTATAAATCGACTCGGCATACCTGAAAACCTACAAAAGGATACTCAAATTATGAAAATCGGTCAATTATTGGCGGAGATAGGTGCATGGTCAGTGCCGGGGGGCCCCAAAAGGGAAAATGACCCCAAAAGGGGGTAAGGGGTCTGAAAATTGGGACCCCATCTTTTTCTGTTAATCTGATACCTATAGAAGCCAGAACTGCAAAAAAATCAATTTTAGCACAAAAATCCTACGGGAGCCCTTTTCCTAACATTACATACCGCACTATGAAGTTGAGGGATTGACCGAGAACCTCCAGCACGCTCATCATGGCGCCTGTGAAGACCAGCCTGGTCTCGCCCGCCGCCCCGGTCCTGCGCCGCAGCACCACGTGGGGCGGGAACTCCTCCGCGGTGAGGCTTCTCCAAGAACCTGCGTCACAAGGGGAAGGAGAATACACTGGTGCTTCTCTCTCTCATCTCTCTTTTCCTCTCTCCCCCTCTCTCTCTCTCTCTCTCTCCTCTCTCTCTCCTCTCCTCTCTTTTCTCTCTCGCGCGCTCTCGCTCTCGCTCTCGCTCTCGCTCGCTCTCTCGCTCTCGCTCTCTCGCGCTCTCGCTCTCTCGCTCTCTCGCTCTCGCTCTCGCTCTCGCTCTCTCTCTCTCGCTCTCTCTCTCTCTCTCTCTCTCTCTCTCTCTCTCTCTCTCTCTCTCTCTCTCTGCGCTTCACTAGTCACTTTCAACTTCACCCTCTATAACGTTATACACTTTAGCTTCGTTATAAATCATCATATTTCACTATCAACGTCTCAACCTACCTCCACCTATTCATTCATACATGCAGAGGGACATTTTCTTACAAGTTTCATATGGAAAATGTTAGTAAGGCATAAAAATCTGTTGTTTATACGTAAAAACACACACACACATTACCCCAATTTTGTATGTAGTTTCAACTCTACACAAATAACATACGTGTCTCACTGCCACTGTCTAGTATAACATAAACAGGATATTAAGTGTATATCTTCTGCCTATTGTATCCTGATGACGAGGATATCGTATACGTTTAATACTGAAAATATATTAAGATAAAAGAGTTGGCTCGAGCTCATAAGATATAGCTGGGAATTCAAGAGTCTCCCTTTGAGGTGTGTGTTGACCGTTTTCTGTGATGCAAAACTTGGGTGACTCGCCGGAAGAGTGTTATCAACCCTGCTTGCGCCACTACAATGTTAAGCATGATGGTAGTAAAGCGCCACCTGTTGCTAGGCATTGTAAGAAAGGATAGGGACAAGTAAGGTAAATATATGCAAAAGGGGCTGTAGTAAGAAAAATAATAGTAAGATTAAAGAAAAAAACTAGCGAAAAGAGTTGAGAGTAATAGGAGACAGTAGTAAGAGGAAGATTATGAAGTAAAGGAATGTTTGTAAAAGGACGAGTGTTTTTGTGATTGAGTGTTATATATCAGTGAGTTCTGTTCACCACAAGCTATAGATCACGACAGCTGTTTCGATGAGATTCCCTCACTCACCTGTCAATAACTTCTTACTGCGCCACTAATGTAATTGCCCATCTTTCAGTGCAGAGGAAGCGCTTACCTTCTTTTGCTCATACACAGAAAGGTATATATATGACAGCTAAAGAAGAAACAGCGCACACACACACGCACAAGACTTATTTTGTGTTTTGTTATAAACCTTTTTCATCAGAACATGATTTTCTTCAAACCTAAGTGATAAATTCCAGGTAGTAAGAATCCACCTCGTAAATCATCACCTCGTGTTATCAGTGTTCCCGCTGGAGGCACTGCGATCACTATATAACTACACAGGTATAAAGAAACACAATGGCTGCTGATATTTATTGCGTGAACGTCAATGTTTATTTAGACCGAGACAGACTCCTATTACCAGTGTTGAGACAGGTGGTTCATAGGGCACCGTGGCTGGAGAGAGGTAGGTGTTGGGTCGTCATGGCGGGAACACAAGGGCTTGGAGACGTAGACGGAGACGTAGATCCATAGAGACGTAGGAGACGGTGAGGGCGAGGGTGACGGGATAGGAGCTAACGAGGGGCAGGAAGAGCCGCTGATCTGCACAACACCTGGCGGGAAGCATTAACTTTATCTTAACCCCTTCACACCCAGATCTTAACCTTTGCTATAAAAAATCGTATGGTATTGAGCCATAAGATTACGAAAAGTAACTCAATATACCAAATTAGTTAGTCGACAAGGATACTGAACAGGTCATATCTATAAAATATTGCTTATATTCACTAAAAATCGTCTAAATGGTAGCCAAATTACAATGGAAATTACGTTATGGGTCTCAAGGCGTTAATATCTGACACATTTCCAAGGCGGTGAATTGTTTCGTCTTGTAGGGAAATATAAGACAAGAAACACGTATTATACTCTTGAACTCTTCTATAATATATCTGTAATACTTCTATGACTCCTAAAACATGGTAGAGCGGTAGAGTTAAGTAATGTTCAAGGGTAATAGTTGGTGTAGGAATGAGGATCTCTGCCTCACTGATACCTGTGATCCTGTTTAAGACGCAGATGAGTCCACACGTCCCTCTCCACGTCACCACAAAATCCCCACCTCCAAGGGAAAGATAACTGTACCACTAAACAAACCTTTGGAGAGAGACGGGGATTTTGTTATTACTTTTTAATCAGAAAAACAGACAAGCAGGAATACAATATTTTATAACGCTTCTACATTAAACCTTCTACAGAGAGACTCATTGAAGAATATATTGTGTCTAAACCTAAGAAATAAGGTAGTGTTCGTGCTGCAACCTTTGTTTTCCTACCACCTTCCCGCTCATTTGTCTAATTTTTGTTTACATAACTTAAGTCAGATCACGAGATACGATCACTGCATGTTATTTTTTTGCTTTGTTTTGTTGGAGCCTGTATAGTAAGATGATAGTTAGATTAAAGAAAAAAATAGCTAGTGCAAGGGTTGCGAGTAAAAGGGAATTGTAGTAAGAGGAAGATTATTTAGACAATAATTAAAGGAATGTTTGTAAAAAGAAGAGTGTAGAGTACAGAGAGAACAGGCACTCACTCTTCCCTTCCCACCCCTTCGTCGCACCCGCACGCCCCTCTCCCCTTACCTCCCCCAGCACGAGGAAGCACCCGGCCAGAGCCCCGATGCTGAGTGGGGCGATGCCCTTATAGCTGTCTGCGGTGGGCGGGCGGAGGCACTGGCTGGTGTTGGTGATCTGTGCGCTCAGCCAGTAGTCCAGGATGCCCGCCTCCTTCACTATCAGGATGCTGGGAGGAAAAACGATCACTCACTTGGGGTTTAGTCTAGTGAAAATCTAAGTTCTAGTTTAGTCTAAGGGGAAAAAAAAGTATATTCCTCATGAGAATTAGTTAGATGTACCGCTGTGGTGCAAATAGATTAAAAAAAGTTGCGTTCTTAAGAGCAAATTCTCCAGAGAAAGAGATAAAATAGATGTGTCGATCATAAAACACAAATAAAGAAAAAAAAAAATGCAAGACGAAATCAAGCAGAAATAGCGAAATAATAAAATATAACTAAAACACACAAACTTATAATCAACCAGAATCTTTAGCAACACAAGCAAACAGTTCCTGAAATCGGCAACATTAAAAAAAAACCATCGGAGAGTGACCATATGTTAGAAGAAAAGCATGCATATATGGTAAGGGCGTGAGGCAGGTGCGGGTTGTGCAGCAGGTGTGTGTATTAAACAAATGCGTACTAACATTTCATTGGTAGGAGCGAGGTAGGTGGAGTCGATCTGGAAAGCCATGGCGACGATTATGTTGGTGTAGACAACTTCCTGGGAGATGTAGAGATGACACTTGCCGCTGGTGCTGTGAGGGGCAAGGATGAAAAAAAAAGTGAGAATGAAATATATGCAAGAGGAAGGGATTTGAAGTGAAAAAAAGGAAGAAGAAATAATAGAAAAAGTACAGACGAACCCATTATGATATCATGTACTGGAATAAAAGAGAGAGAGAGAGAGAGAGAGAGAGAGAGAGAGAGAGAGAGAGAGAGAGAGAGAGAGAGAGAGAGAGAGAGAGAGAGAGAGAGAGAGAGAGAGAGAGAGAGAGAGAGATGAGAGAGAGGAGAGAGAGAGAGAGAGAGAGAGAGAGAGAGAGAGAGGAGAGAGAGAGAGAGAGAGAGAGAGAGAGAGAGAGAGAGAGAGAGAGAATACGCCGTTTTCATCACATCCGCGTGAGGTCCATGATTACACCACTCAGATTAAGGCACATTACCTGTCTTATCTCTACCTGTCAAATTACACCTAATTTGATAAAGTGGGCGATACCTTTCCTTCTTTTTTTTATCTCACTCATATCTGATAAGCGTGCCATTGTTAGGATTTCTGTATGCTCTTTTTTTAGATTAATTATACATTTTATTTAGCCAATCAGTTAATACAATGGATATACCACAATAGCTAATGTTTTTGCATTGGTTGAGCCTTTTGAGAATAAAAACTCTTAATAGGTCCCAATATTGATACACTAGATTGCTCTTGAGCCTCACGTGAAGTTTTGAACCCCTTACCTGAAGTTTGTAACTCCTTACCTGAAGTTTTGAACCCCTTACCTGAAGTTTGTAGCTCCTTACCTGAAGTTTTGAATCCCTTACCTGATGTTTGTAACCCCACCTGAAGTTTGAATCCCCTTACCTGAAGTTTTGAAACCTATCTGCAGCTTTGAACCGCCTATCTGAAGTTTTGAGCCTTTATCTGAGGTTTTGAACCCCTTACCTAAAGTTTTGAACCACCTACCTGAAGCTTTGAACCCTACTTGAAGTTTTGAACCCCCTACCTGAAGTGTTGAACCTCATCTGAAGTTTTGAACCCCTTACCTGAAGCTTTGAACCGCCTACCTTAAGTTTTGAATCCCTCACCTGAAGTCCCACGACATGGCCTTCTTCATGGTGGTCTTGTCACATATGGCCGCGTACTTCCCGCCGGCGATGTCCTCCCGCGCCGCCCAGCAGTCCGGAAACGTGCCCGAGATGCCCCTGAACACATCCTTTCGTACGCCATCTTCCGCCTCCTGTAGATGAAAGCCACGTTGTTAATCTGCGCTGGTCTCTATTTAGGTTAGTTTTAGCCTTCAAGATTCATAACTCCTGAAGGTGCTGATCGCTTTCCTTACCTTGAAGTACTGGAACATCATGGACCCTGCTTCCAGCCTCCAGGGCAAGTCGTCCTGGGCCACCAGGTCTGCGAGTGAGTCAATGGGAATGGTGACCCGCGGTACGGTGAGCATGGCGGTGAGGATGCCGCCGTACGAGGACATGAACACCAGGGACGCCAGTAGCCACACGGCGGCCATCAGGCGACTGGCGGTAAAGGGCGGCACGTCTGCGGAGCCTGGCGGGAGGACGCAAGAAAATAGAACATCGAAAAGGGAACATGGCGAAAAATGCGAAGAAGGGAACATGATGAGAATTGAGGATCTATCTATCTCAGTTACCACCAGTGACATGTGAGGAGGTTTCCTTGGTCTTTGATCTGTGAGGGTCTTTCCTTGGCCCTGCTCTTTGCGACGACTCACTCTCCTGCGTGAAGACCTTGAGGCTCCAGATGACCGTCTCGGAGATGCCCAGCGAAGCGATGACCGGAACAGCCTCACCTCCGCCGCGGCCATCGGCATCAACACGGCCAACACCACCGCCAGACTCAGCAGCGTCAGCATCCACACCTGAGACGCCGACACTCGCATTACCACCACAACCAAACCAACCACCACCACCAACCATAACCACCAATCACATCTACCACCACCACAACCACCACCACCACCACCACCACCACAACCACCACCACCACAATCACCACCACCAACCATAACCACCACTCACATCCACCACCACCACCACTACTCCCATCTATCATCACCACCACCACTATCAACCATAATGCCATGCAGTGTACGTGCAAAAATACCGTATCAGTAATTACAAACTCGTGCGGTAAATTGCCTCAGTGGTTTTGCATATAAGATCGTTTCTCACCTTCCATCATGTTATTAAGGCAGGAGTGAGCGGCTGCCTTACCTGTCCGCTGAAGGGCTTGATGAACCCCGCCACATCGCTCTGTAGGGTCGGCCGCACCATCAGGATCGCGGTGTTCTCGCTGTACAGAGGGTGCGAGAAGTCACACACGGTCTCCCGCAGATCCGTGACGCCGAAGGGACCCACAGCGAACTCCACCTCCTGCGGGAGAGACAAACGTATGCCTGAAGCTTACTTAATGTACTGAAATAGACAATGATTCTTGCTATAATTCCATGCCTGTGTTATATGTCTCTTTCTCTAATTCAGTCTTTTTTTTGCCATTACAATCAATCTTATTTACACAGTTACGTAGCGCTGCCTTGAGTACTGCCGGATTTAACCTTGATATTATTTATTAGGTGTTTAAAGGCACAAGACGCGTTAGATGTAAACAAATGAAAAGAGAATATATCCTCTACTTTTCTCTTATATTATTTTCTTAGCACTACCGATAATTATAATTTTAAAAGCTTAAGATCGATCATGTAATTATCATAAGATCACATCAATAAATTACACAACAGTAATTATAAACCATATCCTTTGTTTTGACTATATAAAGAATCAAGAAACACTCCTGCAGCTCAGTCAGTGGTCGTTTTATACCGCGGCAGAACAGGACTCACCCGACGTTGCAGCTGCCCTAACATGCCATTCCAGGAGCCGTGGGGTAGGCGCCCCACACCGGTCCAAGGGCGTATCAACTCGTACTGCCTAGACACTATCTGCACATCACCTAGGGCCGTTTTAGTACCTTCTGAGCGCAATTTAGAGCGCAAAAAAGGGGGTNAGAAAAAAGTTTGAAAAAAAGAGAGGGGGAAAAGAGAGAGAGAGAGGAGAGAAAGAGAGAGAGGGAGAGAGAGGGAGAGAGAAAGAGAGAGAGAGGAGAAGATGGGGAAAAAAGGGAAGGAGAGAGAGAGAAAAGGGGGGAAAAAGGAGAGAAGGGAGAGAAAAAAGGGGAGAGAGAGAGGGAGAGGGGGGAAAGGAGAGAAATACGCCGTTTTCTCACTCCCGGAGGTCCAATTACCCCACTCAGATTAAGGCCCTTTACCTGTCTTATCTCTACCTGTCAAATTAACAAATTTGAAAAAGGGGGCCGATACCTTTCCTTCTTTTTTTATCTCACTCATATCGATAAGCGTCCCATTGTTGGGTTTTTCTGTAGCTCTTTTTTTAGTTTAATTATACATTTTATTTGCCAATCTTTTAATAAAATGGATATACCACAAAGTAATTTTTTTTGCATTGGTTTTGAGCCTTTTTGAAAATAAAACTCTAAAGGTCCCAATATTGATACCTAGATTGCTCTTGAGCCTCCGTGAAGTTTTGAACCCCTTCCCTGAAGTTTTTAAACCCCTTACCTGAAGTTTTAAACCCCTTTACCTAAAGTTGTAGCCCCTTTACCTGAAGTTTTAAACCCCTTCCTATTTTTTGTAACCCCCCCTTAAGTTTGAATCCCTTACCTAAAGTTTTGAAACCTATCCAGTTTAAAACCCCCCATCTGAAGTTTTGAGCCTTTATCTAGGTTTGAACCCCTTACCAAAATTTTTTGAACCACCTACCGAATTTTGAACCCTACTTGAATTTTTAAACCCCCCTACCAAAAGTTTTTGAACCCATCTAATTTTTTGAAACCCCTTACCTGAAGCTTTGAACCGCCTCCCTTAATTTTTGACCCCACCTGAAGTCCCACGACATGGCCTTCTTCATGGTGGTCTTGTCACATATGGCCGCTACTTCCCCCCGGCAAAGCCCTCCCGGCCCGCCCAGCAGTCCGGAAAGGGCCCCGAGATGCCCCTGAACACATCCTTCGTACGCCATCTTCCCCTCCTGTAGATGAAACCACGTTTTAAAATCTGCGCTTTTCCTTTTTGGGTTTTGTTTTACCCTTCAAGATTCATAACCCTAAAGGTGCTATCGTTTCCCTTTTACCTTTTAAAGTACGGAACATCATGGACCCTGTTCCCCCTCCCGGGCAAGTCTCCTGGGCCCCCAGGTCTGCGAGTGAGTAAATGGGAATGGGCCGCGGTCGGGGGACATGGGGTGGGTTTGCCGCCTACGAGGACTGAACACCAGGGACGCCGTACCCCCGGCGGCCATCGGGGCGACTGCGGTAAAGGGGGGCACTCGCGGACCCGGGCGGGAGGACGCAAGAAAATAGAACATCGAAAAGGAAAGGCGAAAAATGCGAAAAAGGGGAAACATATGAAATTAGATCTTCATCTCTTTACCACCGGCATGTAGGAGGTTTCCTTGGTCTTTGATCTGTGAGGGTCTTTCCTTTGGCCCTGCTCTTTGCGACGACTACTCTCCTGCGTGAAGACCTTGAGGCTCCAGATGACCGTCTCGGAGGCCCCAGGAAGCGATGACCGGAACAGCCACCTCCGCCCGGCCACGGCATCCAAAAACGGCCACCCCACCGCCCCGACTCAGCAGCGTCACATCCCCCTGAAGCCGACACTCCATTACCACCACAACCCCTCCAAACCCCACCACCAACCAAACCAAACCAAACACATCTACCACCACCAAACCCCCCCCACCACCAACCAACACCACAACCACCACCACCACAATCACCACCAAACCAACCATAACCCCCACTCACACCCACCAACCCCCCCACTACTCCCACTATCTCCCACCCCCACTATCAAACCCTAATGCCATGCAGTTACGTGCAAAAATACCGTATCAGTAATTAAAACTCGGCGGTAAAAAGCCTCAGGGTTTTTTGCATAAAGATCGTTTTTTCACCTTCCATCATGTTTTTTAAGGCGGAGTGAGGGCTGCCTTACCTGTCCGCTGAAGGGCTTGATGAACCCCGCCACATCGCTCTGTAGGGTCGGCCGCACCATCAGGATCGCGGTGTTCTCGCTGTACAGAGGGTGCGAGAAGTCACACACGGTCTCCCGCAGATCCGTGACGCCGAAGGGACCCACAGCGAACTCCACCTCCTGCGGGAGAGACAAACGTATGCCTGAAGCTTACTTAATGTACTGAAATAGACAATGATTCTTGCTATAATTCCATGCCTGTGTTATATGTCTCTTTCTCTAATTCAGTCTTTTTTTTGCCATTACAATCAATCTTATTTACACAGTTACGTAGCGCTGCCTTGAGTACTGCCGGATTTAACCTTGATATTATTTATTAGGTGTTTAAAGGCACAAGACGCGTTAGATGTAAACAAATGAAAAGAGAATATATCCTCTACTTTTCTCTTATATTATTTTCTTAGCACTACCGATAATTATAATTTTAAAAGCTTAAGATCGATCATGTAATTATCATAAGATCACATCAATAAATTACACAAACAGTAATTATAAACCATATCCTTTGTTTTGACTATTATAAAAGAATCAAGAAACACTCCTGCAGCTCAGTCAGTGGTCGTTTATACCGCGGCAGAACAGGACTCACCCGACGTTGCAGCTGCCCTAACATGCCATTCCAGGAGCCGTTGGGGGTAGGGCCGCCCCACACCCGGTCCACAGGGCGTATCAACTCGTAGCTGCAGATATTAGACGCACATTTTAGTACCTTTCCCTGCACACTATCACATACTTTTAGAGTTCCCGCAAATAATGCGGAAAAAAGTTGTTAGGAGGACGTTTTAGTACCTTTCCCTGCAAACTGTCGCATATTTTTAGAGTTCCCGCAAATAATGTGGGAAAATAAGGTATTAGGAAGAAATTTTAGTACCTTTCCCTGCACACTTTTACATATTTTTTGAGTTCCCGCAAATATTGTGGAATAAAAAGGCGTTTCACTCACTCAAAGTTCAGAAGTTTGGAGAGAATGTCAAGTAGATTAGCCATCGGTCCCTCGATGCTCACCGTCCCGTCAGTATCCGTCAGCACCTTCGTCCACGGCACCCACTGGGCAGGAAGAGAACCAAGGGCGCATTCACAGACACAGACATTCTTGAGTCATTATAACTTGATCAGGATATTTAGTCTTTAACCTTACACCTCCACATAGCCTCAGCCTCCACAGTACCTCCTCCACAGCCACCTTGATGGCACGTCTTGAGGTCGTCGCCATGTCTCCAACACCTCTTCCTTGCGACTGTCACGCTGTAATTTAGTCTTGATTCCCCACCGTGGCTTTGATCGCACTGCTGTTCCTTCTGCTGGACTAGTGCGGTGTCTGGTCTGGGTAGAGGTGCATGGATAAGTATGTACCTTGATCCCTAACACACACACAAACACACACAAACCCTTGCCCTCATCTTGTTTTTTGTTCCACTAAGATACGAAATATTTTTTATCTTTTCGACATTTGTTTATAACTTTGTACATAAAAATTTGTTCTTTTGAGAGTGTCTTATGTTAGGATGATTAGCTTTCACGTTATTCACACTAACTTAACATTATCACACATATACAAATATATTAAAAAGAACACACACACAGACACTGGCCAGTAAGGCAGCAAGTTGTGTTCCCTTAATACTCTTTCTTCTTGAATAACATCCAGACACACACACACTGACGTCTATCCTTCACTCCCTCCACACGAAAACAGTCACCCACTCCACTCCACGCGCCATACTTCACTCCCGTCCCTCTCTTCCTATCAGCTGGTGCAGATATTAAGTGTTTTGACACTGCCCAAAAACATAACCCCACTGACTGCTTTCCATGTTAACACTGAACGCCTCTCTGACATAACTTCGTCCTTCCCAACAAAACATCACCTCTGCGTTATAGTAGTTCGGAGAAGACGGATTTTTCTTCACCACCTCTTCCTCGCGACTTCTATACACTGTACTTCGTCTACTATACTTACCGTTGCCTTATCCTCACTGTTCCTTCTCCTAGACTGATACTGTGGCCAATCTATGCAACACATGAACTTCTAATAAGCATTTCCATCTGCGTGTCCCTACATCGCGTGGCCTCTGTATATTAAATGTCCTATAGATGTTATGTCACGACCGGGCTCATTTTTATAACGTAATGTCCTCTTGCGCCATGTACTGTCGCTCAATATAGTGTAAGATATGTATTATAAGGGTTTATCAGCTATTCATTTCACACACACACACACACACACACACACACACACACACACACACACACACACACACACACACACACACACACACACACACACACACACACACACACACACACACACACACACACACACACAACACACACACACACACACACACACACACACACACACACACACACACACACACACACACACCACACACACACACACACACACACACACACACACACACACACACACACACACACACCACACACACACACACACACACACCACACACACACACACACACACACACACACACAACACACACACACACACACACACACACCACACACACACACACCACACACACACACACACACACACACACACACACACACACACACACACACACACACACACACACACACACACACACACACACACACACACACACACACACACACACACACACACACACACACACACACACACATGCTTTTCTTAAGTATAACTATTTAAAACTTCATGAATAATTTTGCATGTTATTACATCACTGAAATTAGAGAATACGTCATGAACAGTATTAAATCTGTAAAGGTTTCTAATGTGTTGTGTTATAGGGCACACCTCTACCACATGTTGTTCTGTTTGTATGTCACCACATACACACAGGCGCTCCTCGAGAGGAAGGCGACCACGTCCGCGCCTGTTCCAGCGTCCCGTTTCCACTACTAAACTATGACCACAGACTCGAAAACGTGTTAACGACATCCTATGTAGATCGTTAATTACATGTTTCTTTTCATAAATGTCATGGACTTTAAATTCAGGGTTAATTGTTTTATATACATTGCATCTTGTTGCCTCAGAATTAGCAATTATATTATGTACATTATACAACATAGAGGACATGTGAGGGACATTATTGTGTGTCATGTGGGCCACAAATTTTCCAACCGGGGTATTTAAACACACACACACACACACACACACACACACACACACACACACACACACACACACACACACACACACACACACACACACACACACACACACACACACACCACACACACACACACACACCACACACACACACACACACACACACACACACACACACACACACACACACACACACACACACACACACACACACACACACACACACACACACACACACACACACACACACACACACACACACACACACACACACACACACACACACACACACACACACACACACACACACACACACACACACACACACACATGTAAAGAAAGACTGGATAAATGTAGATATGGAGACGGGACCACACGAGTGTAGCTCAGGCCCTGTAAAACACAACTAGGTAAATACTCAACTTCCTTCATTCCAGTCATGTATTGCGAGTGTGAGCTGTTATAATCTCACCTGCCACTTCACCTCACCTCACCTCATGTCAATTACCTGTTCCGCTGAGTATTTTTGTTCTTTATTCACGTTAATAATTGTCTTTATAGAGATTATGATTATCGGCCATTAAATATATATTTTTTTACACCATAGGATATCTGGCCTAATAATAAGAGACATAGAAAACATCCCGCTTGGTTTTATTAGTCCCTAAAAAGGCAAAAAAATGAGATAAGACCACGTGCTTTAATCTCGTGGTTTCACAAGCATGCCAGGACTATGCGATATATATGCTTTCCTTTAAAATGTATATAAGGTATGTTTTCGTATGATTTCAGTGGTACAAATTCACCTTTTTGCGACTTCTCATTATGTGTGGAAACAGTGCATTTCATGTTTCAGGCAGACTTTTCCACTCTGAACTATATGTTTATTTGTGTGAAATAAGCAACTGTCTGGTTTTGAGGCTACTGAAAAAAATATTGATTGTGGACGGTGTTGAATAAATCTTAAAAAGAAAATTGTGGTATAAGTGTGTCAATTAGATTTGGTTTAGGGGTTAGAAATATATGTCCAAGCTGCTTCGTCTTGTCGCCTTCCCATCCTGAAATATTTCAATTTTTTTTAGGGTTATGCTTTGTTCCAGCTGTTAAAAAAAGAAATATACCATAATCCTGCTGTGTTAGATTTATGCTATGATAGTTAAATGATATTACCAGTGGCGGCTCGTGGCATAGGGCTGCAGAGCTGCAGCACCCCCAGACACTCACTGCCAGGTGTGTAATGCCTTTAGAGACACAGCAGAATTGATCCACTACTAACAAATATAGCATAATAAAAAGTCATTATACGTTATTTAATTATTTTCAATACGTTACTAAGTGAATTTTCATTACAACCAGACCAAAAATTTAGTTACTTTCATATTTGCTGTACGATTATAACTGCGTTTCCGCCGCGCCACTTGTGAACACAATGAGCTGCAGTCGAGGCAGCTAAGTCTCGTCCCTCTCGTGTTTACAGTGCGTGTGGACGGTGTGGTGATCGTGCTTTCTTTAATTACCCTATGACGATGGAAAATCGAGTGAAGTATTTGCAAAACATCAACTTATCCCAGCTGATATTAAATGAAAAGACTAAAATCAAGCGGTACCGACTTTATTTTCAAGTAATACTGTAATTCTACCATCACCCCCTCAGCCATCCCCTCTACTACCAACACCACTACCCCCACCATCCCTTCTACCACCACCACTACTACCATGCCCTGAGATCCGTGAACCTCCACTACAACTCATACCTGAGTTTAGTAAAAATTAATGTATCCTACTGTTGTGTGAAGCTTGCAGTCCCTCCATTTTATTTTATCACGAGCCGCCACTGGATATTACATCTATAGATAATTATAGTATGGTCTAATAATGTATATGCTGTGGCTGCGGAAGTGTTACTGAAATGTTACATAATGTTATTGAAGTTTTACTGAAGTTACTAAAGTGTTACTGAAGTTTTACTGAAGTATTACTGAAGTGGCTGACGAAGTGTGACAAGACTGTGACGCCCTACAGAGCTTACCTGGCTTACCTGCCGCGGCGCCTTCTGATGACTGACTAACTACCTGCGCATCGTCATCTACCTGCGGCCGCCCAAACCCTCTCACTCCTCATTAAAATAGACAGGCGGGGGGGTCCAGCAACTCATCGGTGCCATCCATTATGCAGGTGGTCCAATACCGGCGTCTCCCTCATTTAATTAACCGCCACAGTGAGCATGAGGACAGATGTTGCTGTGCCTGATCTAGTCTAACTCATGCCTCATTAAAGTTGAATTGTGGTATTTTTTGTAGTGTTCTTGTAGTGTAATTGTGTGTGTGTGTGTGTGTGTGTGTGTGTGTGGTGTGTGTGTGTGTGTGTGTGTGTGTGTGTGTGTTGTGTGTGTGTGTGTGTGTGTGTGTGTGTGTGTGTGTGTGTGTGTGTGGTGTGTGTGTGTGTGTGTGTGTGTGTGTGTGTGTGTGTGTGTGTGTGTGTGTGTGTGTGTGTGTGTGTGTGTGTGTGGTGTGTGTGTGTGTGTGTGTGTGTGTGTGTGTGTGTGTGTGTGTGTGTGTGGTGTGTGTGTGTGTTGTGTGTGTGTGTGTTGTGTGTGTGTGTGTGTGTGTGTGTGTGTGTGTGTGTGTGTGTGTGTGTGTGTGTGTGTGTGTGTGTGTGTGTGTGTGTGTGTGTGTGTGTGTGTGTGTGTGTGTGTGTGTGTGTGTGTGTGTGTGTGTGTGTGTGTGTGTGTGTGTGTGTGGTGTGTGTGTGTGTGTGTGTGTGTGTGTGTGTGTGTGTGTGTGTGTGTGTGTGTGTGTGTGTGTGTGTGTAGTCCTCCATGACAAATGTGGATTTAATAGTTTTTTTGGTATATACAGTAAAGGACACACACACACACACACACACACACACACACACACACACACACACACACATACATACACACACACACACACATATACGCGCAGACACACACACTGATATGTAAAAAAGTAATTGCATATTTATTAAGGAAGTGACATTACGTTCTGTATAAAGAAAACCAGGAGATAAGTGTGGTGAAACGGGTGATATGTGGGTGAAAATTATAATTGTTACCGCTTTCAACAACAAACTTCTTTATGTCCTGAACGCATCACTGAACATAATTAACACCATAAACATTAAGTAAAAACAGTATATCTGCCAGAAATTTATTTGCTACGAGCAGTATATTCACAGTTGTGTTATCAATAGTTCACGTCACAATTTTAGCTCAATTGGAATTATTGAGGAAAGGTTTGACTATACTTTACCCTCAAAGCATCTTATCACACGACGCCCCAACCACGACTGTGATGAATGTGACAATATTTCGTGTAAACGCTATATTGACATAATGGAAGTGGGTGTCCCTAGCCTGCTATTCCTTATTGGTATCCCGCATTAATCTCTTCAGTAACTACTATACATGCACCACAGATTTCTAAGAGCGTGTCTGAAATACTTGAAATCTCTTTGTGATTTAGAACTTTCATACCCAGGGAAGAACTTGTATTCGCGTGAGAACCACTAAAGGTATTGTTGTGGCCCCAGCAACTGCCACCCGCCTGGCCTCTATCTCTCCTCCTGAACAGCGAGGATCCAGCCAAACATGTTACCGCTGTCCCTGTGCTCTCGTGACAAATAGAGCCGAACACTGAAGGCTGCGAGTACTCGGTAAATCTTGTATAATGTTCACTATCTGGACAGTGTTGGCGGTATAGTGAAGGTGTCTGTTATTACCTCCGCCAACGAAGTTGGAGGGGTTATGTTTTCACCCCGATCTGTCTGTCTGTCTGTCTGTCTGTCTGTTTGTTAGTGTACAGGATTTCTCGAAAAGTTACGAATAGATTTGGACCAAACTCGGTATACCAAGTCTATTTGGTATAAGGAAGAACTGATTTAATTTTGGATGAAATCTATTGACAACTGTTGCCATGGCAACCAATTGATGGACAATTTGGGCGGACGTATGCGCTCATACTGAGTGCATATATATATATATATATATATATATATATATATATATATATATTATATATATATATATATATATATATATATATATAATATTATATATATATATATATATATATATATTTTATATATATATATATATATTATATATTATATATAATATATATATATATTATTTTTTATTTTATTTTACTTTTTACTTTTTTTTTTACTTTTTTTTTTTACTCTTTTTTTAAAATCGAATCACAACTGTTGCCATGGCAACCAATTGATAAATATTCGGGCGGAGGTATGCGCTTTAAACTGAGTGCCCCCCCCCCCCCCCCCCCCTAGTTATTGAAGTTATTTACTCCTGTGTTGCGTCCCAAAAAAAGCTACCGCACACTTGTAATCTTTTTTTTTTCTTTTTTGGAATTATTATTAATGATGTTGAAAATAAGTTTTATGTTCATTTTATTCCACAAAGATTTTATAAGGAGAAACATATGAACAGGATGAAAATAACTATAATATGAGTGGATTGGTGTCTGGAATCTCGGTGTGGCCGCCGCAATAGGATTCATCAAAGTTGCTTAATATCTCTTGTTCTGACTTTGGGGCTCACCGTGCGGGGAAAGGTCAGGTTACGCGCTGACACATGACACAACTTGGTTCATATCACAGTGAAGCAAGAACTTGCTGCAGACTCAGTTTTGAAGCGAGGAACAACAAAATTTGCATCTCCAGACTGCTAACACTACTGCAGATCAAGAGTTTCTTTGCTGCTGCAACGCGTTTGAAAACGATTTACAAAGTTTCGTCAATATGCCAACTGTCATCTAGTTATATGAGGCGTCATTAAGTCCAGGTGTCTTCCGCCTCATCGGTTGATTCAAGTGTGTGGATCAGTGCATGCCAGGATAATGCCTGTATCACTCCACCTCCTCCCCTCCCTCTCTTTACATTCCCACCAGAAGGGCTGCTCTCTCTCTCTCTTTTTTTTAATCTTTTTTTTAATTTAAACAACTGACATGGTATACATGGGGCTACAAATAGCAAAGAGGTTTGTGAAGGCAATGGGTGGCAGAAGCTAAAGATGTCCCCTGTCCCGGGGACATCTATCCGAAAGCTATGCTCTATGGCTAAACTAAATATATAATGTTACAGACTGAGGGTCACTGTCCGTCACAAGCACTTTTCAGGCGCACTATTTACACGTACACTGTGTCACTGTGCCAATGTGTGTCACTATGTGTGTGTCACTATGTGTGTGTCACTGTGTGTCACTATTGACACGACACTGTGTCACGCCTTTCGGGCACTAAGGCGGATGTAAGCGGCACCTTTTTTTGTGGCCGCCACCTTCACCTGCTGGGTGTTCATGGCCACGACATCCCCTCAACCGTGAAGGTGTTCCACAGGGGTCGCCGTGCCCAAGAAAAGGCTCGCTGGCCCACACGGGGTGGGTCCTCGGGGCTTCGAGGAGGAAATCACCTGACGCTACCGTCCTCGGTAGCGCGCTTTGCCCTCCTCCACGGGTCCCGAAGTCCTGCAAGGTGGGAAGAGTGTTGCACCTGAGCCTTGTGCAACACTGTGAGGGCACCGACTCTCCTCCGGTCCCCCCGGGCTGTCAAGCTGGGAACGGGATCATCCCGACACTGCTCCTGCTGTAGTCGTTTTGTTGTTGTTGTTTGGTGTTGTGGAGCTGCAGCTGATGTTGTTGTTGTCGTCGCTGCTGCTGCTGCCACTGCCTGCCGCGGGCAGCGTTCCATGTGATGTTGGTCGTCGGTTTGGGTGTATGAGGCGCTCAGCACGCCTCTGCACTTTGTCCAGCAGGGGACAGGTGGCACGGGGCCTACTCATCCAGGTGGGAGGATATACTCCTGACGGCCTCACTTGGGCCTTATACAGCCACATGAGGCCGTCAGCGTCGAGCAGGTGCCTTACTCGGCGCAGGAGAGTCACCCTCAGGGAGGCTCGACGCGCCCTGTCTCCATGGTGTCAAAGCGGAGCCTCGAGTCAAACCCTCTACCCCCAGGATGTTGCTGGATTCTTGATGGCAAGGGTATCGCCCCCAAACTTCAGCTTCCCTTCGGTAGCCTGGGGTCCTCCCTCGAACGTGATAAAACCATGGCCTGGGTCTTCTCGGCACAAACTTGACTTGCCACCGTCTTCCCCAGCCGTGATGTCACCAAGTTGACGGTTGGTGGCATCTATCACGTTCGCAGTCTCCTCTCTGGTGTAGGTTTTGGGACCGGTGCAGTCGACAGCATAGCAACGCCACAGGGGGCTTTGGAGGAGGTCATTGAAGTAAATGTTCCACAGGATGGGGCCCAGGACCGATCCCTGTGGAAGGGAAAGCCTCCCCCGGGGTATGTGGCTGACGTGCTCCCATCACCACTACCCTCAACTCCGGCTGTGCAGGTAGCTCGAGACAACGCCAGCAGGTGTCCCGTAAATGCCGACTGTTCAAGCTTTGCCAGGAGGCCCTTGTGCCACACACAGTAAAAGGGCCCCCGGGCGATGTCCAGGGCAATCACCAGCGATGGGGGGCCAGCGTCCAGGGAGTCCTGCCATGATTTGGAGAGCAGGAGAAGCAGGTCCGAGGCGGACGTCCCCTTCCTAAACCCGTACTGTCTAGGGGACATCGGGTTTGGTGCTCCTCTAGGTGGGGGGTCAGTTGCTCTGCAATAATCCTTTCTAAAAAATCTTGCTAACAACTGACAGGAGCGAGATTAGACGATAGTTGACGGGTCAGTCCTCCTTTTTCTTGTGTACGGGCGTGACACGAGCCTCCTTCCACAGCTTGGCCAGCGCCCGTTTGGAGGCACTGCTGAAAGATGTGCGTGAGGGGCCTTATCAGCTCATCTGCACAGTGCTTGAGCAGGAAGGGACTCACACCATCAGGCCCAGGCGCCTTTTTTTTGGGGTTGAAAGGTGCGCAGGAGGCGGGCCATAGTGTCCTCCGTGACCCCGGGCTGTCCAGGCCCAGGTGACACATACGGGTGAGGCAGTTGGCTGCCTTCAGGGTCCTGTGTCGTCATCTTCCTGCTGAAGTGTGTCGCCAGGAGGTCTGCCTTCTCCTGGTTTTTTTACCACCCAGTCTCCTGCTGGTGTGATGAGGGGCGGGATCCTCTACTGGGTGACGGTGCCTTGTCTCTCCTTCACCAAGGACCACCATTGCTTGGGGTCCCAAATTGATTGGAGGCTAGTTTTTCCCCCTGACGTCCCTTTTCCCATCTGTTCCTGGCCCATGAAGCTGTCCTGGTCATGGCCTTACAGGTGGCGCGGGGCAGGGCCTTGTTCCTCTGTGTAGGGCGGCGATTTAGGCGCCACCCAGGCTTGTAATTTTTTCCCCCGCGGCAAGGCGACACTGAACCGAACCACGGCTGGGCTCGCGGCTCAGCCTCGTACACTCTATGTGGAACATGTTGGTCCCGCGCGGCAAAAGGGGAAATTGCGGTGAAGGTGGCCACATTGTGATCTACGTCCACCGCAGAGCGCGGCGGCCCAATCAGTGTCAGACAGGACGCGCTTGATGGCCAGCCAGTCAGCTCTATCCCACAGCCAAAAGACCCGCTGGCATGTTTTCCTCGCTGGCGGGGTCTAGGCCAATGTGGGAGAGCACTGCATTATGATCAAGCTGCCAAATGTGTTCAGCTGGCTGCACTGCACTGAGTCTGCAGGAAGATCAGTGAGCACTGGGGCCAGAGATCCACCTCGTACGTGTGTGGGGAAGGTGACGTGATTGGTGGGGCCCATGGACCACTGTCAACTCTGTGAAGGCCTTTTCACCAAGTGCTGATTCAGGTCGCCCACGATAACGCTGTTCTGGCAGTCGCGGGTGGCCAAGATGGTATCCACTGGGCGGTGAGGAAGGCTAAGGGTGCTGGGGCCGTGCCATTGTGGGCGATAAAGAGCGCATAACAGACAGCCCTTTTGTCTGTGGGAGAAGGCGGAAGAACATCGCTTCTATCTCCTCGGGACCGGGACAGGCAGTAAACTGAAGCTGCAGTCCCCTCGGGGGTGTCACACTGCTACAAACCGCCGCCTTGTCCGGTGCCTCGATCACGCCGCATCCAGTGACAATAGCCCGGGGTTCTGTCACATGATGTCACACACTCATCAGTCAGGAACGTCTCGACGGCCACCACGACGTCAGCTTTGTTCCTGAGGACGGTTGTTGTTAGCTCGCCGACATTCGTCCTGAAGCCGCGAACTTGCAGACAGGATCTTGAGGCCAGCGTGTGCCATTCCTTGCCCTTAGTGATTGGGAGGGGAGGCGGCCCGCAGCGTACGGCAATGGTGTGAGCACCTGTGGGTGATGCTGTGATGGGTGGAGTGGTTGGGGAGGGGAGGATTGGTGAGGAGAGGGATTCGTTCATGAGCAGGCCCTGAAGAATCGTTCCTGCCTTTCTTCAGCTGCTCGAAAAAACAATTGTCTGCAGATGTCCTGAACGCAGACAATACTCGCAGCTTTGGCTCCGTTTTTCCTCAGCCAGCCGTTTACGGCAAAGGTCGCGAGTATGACCCCCTTTTTCTCGCAGTATACACAGACGATGGCGGTGCAGTGGGTGTCTGGTGTGACCTCGCTGAAGGGACTTTCCCCCAATGCGGAAGGTTTTGTCCGCCACGGGAGTGAGTGGTGGTGGAGTCATAGTTTGTGGCGACGCGTCTATAGTTGCCGCCGCTAGTACTGTAACGGCGCCTCCTTTGATGAGAGGGACTATGACCGCGGTTATTGTTGGCGCGGGCGGATCCTCTCTCTCTCTCTCTCTCTCTCTCTCTCTCCCTCTCATCTCCTCTCTCTCTCTCGCTCTCGCTCTCGCTCTCGCTTTTCGCTCTTCTCTTCTCTCTCTCTCGTCTTTCTCTCTCTCCCCCTCTCTCTCTCTCCCCCTTCTCTCTCTCCTCTCTCTCTCTCTCTCTCTCTCCTCTCCCCTCTCTCCCTCTCCCCCTCTCTCTCTCTCTCTCCCCGCTCTCTCTCTCTCTCTCTTCTCTCTCTCTCGTCTCTCTCTCTCTCTCTCTCTCTCGTCTCTCTCTCTCTCTCTCCCCTCTCTCTCTCTCCTCTCTCCTCTCTCCTCTCTCTCTCTCTCTCTCTCTATCTTAGGTAATACCTATATATAAAAAGGCGTCAACACCAATCCTGCAAATTACAGACCCATATCGTTACTGCCTACCTTTAGTAAAATGTTTGAGAAAGTATGGTAACTCTTTTAATGAACCACCTGAAAAAGTACTTTATTGTTATCAATTGCCAGTTTGGGTTCCACCAGGCTACTCCACTGAGCTGGCTGTACAAAAACTGTGCCAATCACTTTAACAACCCCTTTAGCAACAAACTGTACCAAGTAATTATTTTGTGATCTTACAAGGCTTTCGACAACCCATTTCACATTCCATTCTTGTAAAAAAATTTAAAAGGTTTATGGGATTCGTGGCCCCGCTCTGAAGGGGTTTAAAAGCTATTTAAGTCATAGGAAACAATTCACAGTTTTTAATAATATCTTTTCAGCTTGTAAATCAGCTCATTGCGGTATACCTCAAGGATCAGTATTGGGCCCTGTTTTATTTTTAATATATATAAATGATATAATACGCTCAAGTAATTAATTAAAATTCTTGTTGTTTGCTGATGACTACTATTTACCTTCAAGGCCATAATCTAAAGACACTACAGGACACACTAAACAATGAGTTAATACATGTTTCTGACTGGATTAAAAGCAATAAACTAACACTAAATATTAAAAAAACGAATTATATGGTATCACACTCCCTACACACTCAACCAACCGATATCATCATTAAAATGAATCAACAAAGTTAAAGCAGTAAAATTTCTAGGGATCTTAATTGATAATACTCTTAAGTGGAAACCACATAACGACGACATTAGATCTAAAATATCAAAATTACTAGGAGTAATTTATAAAATTAGGAATTATTTAAATCTGCAAAATCTTAAACAAGTTTATTATTCAATAATTTATCCTTATCTTATATATTGTGCATCCACTTGAGGCGGAGCCTATCAAACATATAGACATAGCTTATTTACCACACAAAAGAAAATTATACGTGCAATATTTAACTGCCATCGATATGACCACACAAATCCGTATTTTAGAGATCATAGTCTTTTTAAGTTGCCAGATATCGTAATGTTGCAAAGTAGTATTTTTCCTTATAATGCCATAAACACATCCTATTGACATAGGGTTCCAATTATAATTCAACACTGACAACGAGAAGACCACAGAACTCCGATTTTTCCCCGTACAGGACATCACATGCCCAAAAGTATTCTGTTTCGAGGAGCCAGACAGTGGAACCAGCTACCTGACACCACAAGCTTGTTCCATCAAAGCATTTATTTTAAATCAAAACTTAAACAACAGTTTGTTAAACAAATATTCGAATATATAAAATGCTTGAATACTATTGTGAGGTTACAGTACTTAGTTACGTAGATAAATACCTGATGAAATATGTATGCAATTTTTTTTTTTTTTTTTAAATTTGGTTACTCCTTTAATGTTGTAGAAAAACCCAAATATTTTTTTTTTGGTTTTTTTTTTGGGGAAATTTTTTTCATTTTTTTTTTAATTTTCTAAATTTTTTTAAATTTTAAATTTTTCATCCTTTCTTATTGAAAAAAACCAATAAAAATTTTTTCCAATTATAAAAAAAAAAATTTTTTTTTCTTCTCGTCTTAGGGGCCTCTTTAAATTTTCTCCCCTCTCTCTCTCTCTCTCTCCCCTTTTCTCTCTCTTCTCTTTTCTCTCCTCTTCTCTCATCCTCTCTCTTTTCCCCTCTCTCTCTCCCCTCTCTCTCGCCCTCTCTCTCTCTCCCCTTCCCCCCTCTCCTCTCTCTCTCCTCTCTCTCTCTTCTCTCCCCTTTTCCTCTTTTTCTCTCCTCTCCCCTCTTCCTCTCTCTCTCTCGCTCTCTCTCCCCTCTCCTCTCTCTTTTCCTCTCTCTCTCTTTTCTCCTCTTTTTTTTCTTCTCCTCTTCTTCTCTCTTTCTTCTCTCCTTCTCTCTCTCTCTCTTTTCTCTTCTTTCTCTCTCTCCCCCTCTCCCCTTCTCTCTCTCTCTCTCTCCCCCTCCCCTTTTTTCATCCCCCTCTCTTCCCCCTCCCCCCTTCTCTCTTCTTTTCTCTTAAAAAAACCATCTGACCCCCTCATTTTTATAAAAAAATGAAAAATTTAAAATATTGATGTTTATAATAAAAAATTATTTTTATTATTATTATCAAATATCATCATCACATCTAAATTAAATCATCTAAAATATGTTTTTTGCCCTAAATGACTACTTTGCTTTAAATATTTTTTAAAATATATTTGTTTCCCCCATTATTATGAAAAGGTTTAACTTTGGGTTTAAAAAAAGATTTTAAACCCTTTTTATAACCCAAAAAAACAAACCCCCAGATTCGTGTTCAGCATGCCTGAAAGCCCCCTAAAAGACAAATTTTCATGAGAACTGGGGTGTGAACATTTTCTCGAAATCTGCGGGGACCCCTTGGAAATTTTTTACAAGAAAAAGGTTTTTTTTTTAAAAACTAAAAAAAAATGAGCCCTAGGCAAAAAAAAGTAAAGAAAAAAGTAAATATTAAAACAGGGAAAGAGCTTTCTTCTAACTAACCCTAAAAAAATTTGGAATGTAAGTAATTGAGAAAATTAAAATTTGTTGCTTTTTCACTAAAAAATCATTTTTTTTCAAAAGGATAACATTTTAAAGTAATACTGATTAAAACCATATAAAAAAAATATAACATAACAAATTTGCTTCTTGAATTTTTTTTTATTGGGCCCCCAATTTGGTACTAGTAAAATGGCAGAAAATGTTCACCCAATCTCGGTCCAATTTTTTTTCGGCCCTCTGGCCGGAAAAAAATTTTTGGGCACAAATACGTGAAAGGGTTTTTAAAATCAATAAAACAAATTGCGTGTTTATTCAAAATTTTCAGATTTTAAAACTTTGGGGTTCCCAAAAGTTTTCTGTCTTTACGAACGGTTTTTTGGGGGAAATACTTTTTTTTTTTTCTTCACATAAAGGGCAATTAAAATCAAAACAAATTTTAAGCAAATTTTTCTGGTTCTCTATGAAGGCGTCGGTTCGAATCTCACTTTTGATATGTTTTCTTTCTTTATATTTTAAAACCCCACGGGCTCTTAACACCCAAATGACAAAATCCCCTTGATATTCTTTTTCCCCCAAAAAAACATAGGGAAAGAGGGCCCAAAAAAGGGAATTCAGTTAATCCCCCCCGGAGTTTCTTTGGGAAAAAACTATTCAAAGGGGTTTTAAAGTTTTTCAGTCTTCATTACCTTTTCGTGGGGTGGACGTCACTGCTCTTTCCCCTCCGGGTGAACCCGGTGATGTTTTCCGTTTGTTATAGACGCTCAAAAAGCACCTCGACCTCTGTCCCTCTGCCCCCCGTGTTCTCTTAGTGCCCAAAGTATCGTGGACTTTATTTTAGCCTTTATACCCGTGTTAACCGGGGTTTCCATATTAAAACAAAAATCTCCTTAAAATTCCCCAACCCTTTGCGGCCTTAGATCTTTAAATTTTTTCTCGGTCGAACCCATCCTCCTCCTCTTTAAAACCCTTTTCTTCTTTCCTCACCGAACTCAGTTGTTTTGTGAGCACTGGGGCAGACCTTTTTCTGTCCCCCTCTTCTGTCTCTATTCTAATTTTAAATCCAAAACTGCTGTTCTATATGTCGCAATGAAAATCCTTGCTCTCGTGCCCCCCGCCCCTTTAATCTTTCCCGAATTTTCTACCATCCCGCTTCGACTTCAAATTCCCCTCTCTTACTAATTTATCTGTGTGATATCCCCTTTACCTAACTTTCCCCTGACCCATTAAAATTCTTGAATATTTCCCTCAAAAGTGGGGCACATCTCATCTCATTTTCCCTTTTGCTAAAATTTTCCCCTTTTTGGGGGCTTCAATGTTCACCACCCGCTTTGGCTATCATCTTCTTTAAATGACCAACCTGGTGAACAAGTCTACAACTTTTCTATCCTCCAAGACCTAGAGCAGCTGGTGCAGCACCCTACCCGTATTCCTGACCGCCTTGGAGACACGCCCAACATTCTTGATCTTTTCCTAACTACTAACCCTTCTGCTTACTCTGTGAAACTATTCTCTCTGTTGGGTTCCTCCGATCACAATCTTATTTCTGTAACCTGTCCTATCGCTCCGGTACCGTCTCGGGACCCACCTCAGCGGAGGTGCTTCTGGCACTTCAACTCAGCTAAGTGGGAAGACCTAAGGCAGTACTACTCTGATTTTCCATGGAATGATTACTGCTTCCATGTCAAAGACCCATCTCTTTGTGCAGAGCGCATAACTGAGGTCATAGTCTCTGGCATGAAGGCGTACATTCCACATACTTTCTCTAATCCTAAAGCCCGTCAACCTTGGTTTAACTCTGCTTGTTCTCATGCTGTCCGAGATAGAGAGGTGGCTCACAAACGGTACCGTAAGCAATTAAGCATCCATCTCCTGAAACTCATGCCCTTTATATTTCTGCCCGTAATCATGCCAAATCTTTACTTCAGCTTACCAAAAACTCTTTCATTCATAGAAAAAGTCAAGATCTTTCTGAATCAAATTCCTCTCGTGACTTCTGGCATCTAGCTAATAACATCTCTAACAATTTTTCTTCTTCATCTTTCCCTCCTATGCTTCACCCAGATGGCTCCACAGCTGTCTCATCTACTTCTAAAGCTGAACTCTTCGCTCAAACATTTGCTAAAAATTCCACTCTGGCTGATGAAGGGCTTGTTCCTCCTTCTCCTCCACCCTCTGACTGTATTATGCCTGTCATTAAGATCCTTCGGAATGATGTTTTCTTTGCCCTTTCTGGCCTAGATCCTCGGAAGGCTTACGGTCCTGACGGAGTCCCTCCTATTGTTCTCAAAAACTGTGCTTCTGTGCTTGTACCTTGCCTGGTCAAACTTTTCCGTCTATGTCTATTTACTTCCACCTTTCCTTCTTGCTGGAAGTTTGCTCACATCCAGCCTGTTCCTAAGAAGAGTGACCGTTCTAATCCTTCAAACTACCGTCCTATAGCTTTGACTTCCTGCCTTTCTAAAGTTTTTGAATCTATACTTAATAAGAAGATTCTTAAGCATCTATCTGCTCACAATCTTCTATCTGATCGTCAGTACGGTTTCCGTAAAGGACGATCTACTGGCGATCTTCTAGCTTTCCTAACTGAATCTTGGTCATCCTCCTTTAGGGGTTTCGGTGAAACTTTTGCTGTTGTCCTTGACATATCAAAAGCTTTTGATAGAGTCTGGCACAAATCTTTAATTTCCAAACTACCCTCATTCGGTTTCTATCCTTCTCTCTGTACCTTCATTTTAAGTTTCCTTTCAAACCGTTCTATTGCAGCTACTGTAGACGGACATTATTCTTCTCCTAAATCTATCAATAGTGGTGTTCCCCAGGGTTCTGTCCTATCACCCACTCTCTTTCTATTATTCATTTATGATCTTCTAAGTCTAACTCAAAGCCCTATCCACTCCTACGCTGATGATTCTACCCTGCATTTTTCAACGTCGTTTATTAGACGTCCAACTCAACAGTAACTAAGTGATTCACGGAGAGATGCCACCGAGCGCCTAACTTCTGATCTTTCTATTATTTCTGATTGGGGCAAAGCAAACCTTGTTTTGTTCAATGCCTCAAAAACCCAATCTCTTCACCTATCTACTCGACAAAACCTACCAGATAACTATCCCCTCTTCTTCAATGACACTCAACTGTCTCCTTCTTCTACAATAAACATTCTAGGACTATCCTTTACTAAAAATCTGAACTGGAAATCTCACATCTCATCTCTTGCTAAAACAGCTTCTAAGAAGTTAGGTGTGCTGTGGCGTCTGCGTCCTTTTTTTTCTCCCTCCCAATTGCTTGCTCTCTACAGGGGCCTTATCCGCCCATGTATGGAGTATGTCTCACATGTTTGGGGAGGATCCACTCATACAGCTCTCCTAAACAGGTTGAGTCAAAGCTTTCGTCTCATCAACTCCTCTCCTATGACTGACTGTCTTCAATCTTTAAATCACCGCCGCAATGTTGCTTCTCTTGCTCTCTTCTACCGTTATTTTCATGCTCACTGCTCTTCGGAACTTGCTAAATGCATGCCTCCCCCACTCCCGCGACCTCGCTGCACAAGACTTTGTACTCATTCCCATCCCTATTCTGCCCATCTTCCTAATGCAAGAGTTAATCAGTATCTTTACTCTTTCATCCCTTTCACTGGTAAACTCTGGAACTCGCTTCCTGTTTCTATATTTCCACTTTCCTATGACTTAAATCTTTTCAAAAGAAGAGTAACAAGACACCTCCCGAACTAAATTGGCCTACCCCTTTGTTTTTATTTTATTCTCTTGCTGTCTTCTTTATAGGGACTGGCAACTAAGCGGGCTTTGTGTTACCCATTTTTTTGTGCCCTTGGCCAGATCCCTGTGATGTAAAAAAAAAAAAAAAAAAAAAAAAACGCACACACACACACACACACACACACACACCACACACACACACACACACACACACACACACACACTGACACACACACCATGACTAAATATGCAGTGCGTGGTGCTCCCTTAGTTATTAGTTCCTCAGTCTCTCCCTCTTATTAAGTAACATCTAGACACACTGACGCCTTCCTTCCACTCCATACACTGGAAAACAGACATACACAACCACCATTCCACGTCCCATGCTTCCCTCCCTCTCTCCCTCCCGTCCCTCCCTCCCGCCAGCTGGTGCAGATGTTGGTTGTTGTGACGCTGCCAAAAACATTGTCCCGCTGAATGCATTCCCATGTCAACACTGAACGCCTCTTTGGGAAGTAGCTTTTCTTTCACAACATATATCGACTCTTGGTCCGTTTAGTCTATATAATCATGGTGTTTGTTAGTCATGTGTGTATGTTTTTTTATCTATCATTATTTTGATCATTGATTGTTAATTTTAGTGTTATGAAACGGTTTTATTGAGTGTTTCAAATGTTCGTGATTTTAGAGTTGTTTTTCGATTTTTTTTCTAGTAGTAGCACGACAAAAATTATGCTGATCGTAAAATTAGTACACAAAGTAATTAGTACTTCATAAGTATATGTGACACAAGATGTATTGAAAGTTACTCAGACATGTATTTTCTTTGTCATGGCGGAGTAGAAGTTCAGAGCGACAAGGAACTCGTTTTGGAGGATACATTTAATGAGAGACTATTACATTATCTCCTTCAGTACAGGCGAGCATGGGATCCTTATGGCTGGGGTGATGGTAGGCAGGTCATGGTGGCAGAGCAGGCTGTTAGTAGGTCAAGGCAGGACAGATGGTCTCCGGGATACCATTATGAGGTTGGTAATGAGGTTGTAGCGTAATGGACGGGTTAACGGGTGTGGGTTGACAGGTCTGTGGATGGGAGATACAAGTACGTTACCACATTTTAATCTACAGGAAATGGTGTGTTGTTGTGCATTGTTTTCTGTCATGGTACATCTTGTTGGCTGGTGTCCTGAGAGAAACAGGAAAATAAGGACGAGATATAAGGGAAGAGGAAATCATAGGGAAAAGTGGGAATGGGGGAGGGAAGGAAAGCAGGGTGAGCGTGAAAGAAACCAGGGGTGGGGAGATAAAGGAGGGGAAAAAGACATAACACATTAGTCGGCTGGGGAGTGGGAGCGGGGAAGTAGTAAGAACACCGCATAGTACTGTACCATAAATACTTATTCTTATGTATGGACGCTAGATAAAAGGTGAGATACAAGGTGTATTTGCCCATGAGGGACTGTTGATGTGGGAAATGATAGTCATGACTGGATATTTATGGAAGTGTATACTGTATTCAGTTTGGCAAGGCCACTCACGATAGCTTAGTCCTGGCGACTCCACTTCCCCCGGCGGCTGGGTAGCTGAGATACTTGATATCGGCGAGCATTTTATGTTGACTACTTATCAACACGCTCGGAACCCGCCGGGGAGCATATTGCCGAAGTCTATTGCTATACGGGATCAGGGGAAATTGGAACCAATCAGCGCGCGGTGAGGGCGGGGGTGTGGGAGGGGCTTATACCGAGGCCACCGAGATGACAAGGCCTGATACATCGCCCGTGACGTCACACCCTCTAGATCCCACCCGCTCCGCTCCCCGTACAAGTTTACCTACCTAATATAATGTTTATCAGTATAAAAAGATATACTGTTATCTTCGGAAATGTTTGTTCTATAATATTATCAAATAAAAAATCGTAAAAACAACAACAAAAATGCCATTATG
>JACEEZ010004928.1:0-12303 GCA_016584305.1 Chionoecetes opilio | reverse complement strand
AAGGAAGAAGGAAAGGAAGGAAGAAGGGAAGGAGAAGAAGGAGGAAGGAGGGAGGGAAGAAAAGAAAAGGAAGGGAAAAGAAAGAAAGAAAGGGAAAGAAAGAGGAAGGGGAGGAAGGGACAGAAAGAAAGGAAAAAAAGGGAAAGGAGAAAGAAAGAAGAAAGAAAGAAAAAGAAAGAAAGAAAGAAAGAAAGAAAGGAAGGAAGGAAGGAAGGAAGGAAGGAAAGGAAAGAGAAGGAAGGAAGGAAGGAAGGAAAGAAAGGAAGAAAGGCAAGAATGAATGAAGGAAGGAAGGATGGAAGGAAGGAAGTGATGAAAATAAAGGAAGGAAGGAAGGAAAAAATGAAAGGAGAAGAAAAAAATGAAGGAAGGAAGGCACAAGAACACCACATTGCTTCAAACGACTTTTTTTCCTCCCTCCTAAAACACCGTTGCTAAATGTGTCCTCCCTGCAGGCCAAAGTACCAAAAGTTTACACGGCGGGAAAATGAGAAACTGCACCGTATTTTTTCTTCTTCTTTTTTTTTAGCACAAGGTATTTTTTCTTCTCTTTTTAACACAAGATAATTTTAATGTAGGAATTTCCGCCTCAGACAGTTGAAGTATTGTTTTAATGGCTGTTATTTGTGACTTAATGGGGGAACTATTTAGGCTAGGCACCCATTACTTTTTTTGTCTTTCTTTTCACTATTTTTTTTTTTTTTGCGAGTTAAGTTTTTTTTTCCTTTTTTCACTTTTATTCGTTTTCTTCCAAGATATGGTTTTTTCATTCATATGGTTTCATTTTTTTGTCTTTTCAAAATTTTGTTCGCGGGATGAGTTTTTTTTTCGCGAGTCGAGTTGTTTTTTCCTTCTTTTTTTTTTCTTTTTTTTTTAAACTTTTATTCGTTTTTCTTCCACGGTATTGTTTTTCATTCATATGGTTTCATGTTTTGTCTTTCTTTTCTTAATTTTTTTCGCAAGTTCAGTTAAGTTTTTTATTTTTCGCGAGTTGAGTTAGGTTTTTTTTTTACCTTTTTTCACTTTTATTCTTTTTTCTTCCATGATATTTTTTTTTCATTCATATGGTTTCATTTTTTTTTCTTTTTCTTTTCTTAATGTTTATTTTTCGTGAGTTGAGTTAAGGTTATTATTTTTTCTTCTTTTTGTTACATTTTAATTCGTTTCCTTCCACGAATTTATATTTTTTCATTTTATGCTTTGAACTTTACATCCAGGTAACTAAATTGGCCCACCTTCCTTTCTTTATTTTCTTACTGTCTTCTTTATAGGGATTGGCAACTAGGTGGGCATTTGGTTACCTCTTTTTTTTTTTTTTTTTTTTTTTTTTTTTTGTGAGGGAAGAAAAAAAAAAATTGGTATTGCACTTCTTTTTTCAACCCTCAACCAACCCTTAATTTCAACCCTTAATTTCAACCCTTAATTTCAACCCTTAATTTCAACCCTCAACCAACCCTTAATTTCAACCCTTAATTTCAACCCTTAATTTCAACCCTCAACCAACCCTTAATTTCAACCCTTAATTTCAACCCTTAACCAACCCTTAATTTCAACCCTTAATTTCAACCCTTAATTTCAACCCTTAACCAACCCTTAATTTCAACCCTCAACCAACCCTTAATTTCAACCCTCAACCAACCCTTAATTTCAACATTTAATTTCAACCCATAATTTCAACCTTTAATTTCAACCCTTAATTTCAACACTTGATTCCAATCCTTATTTTCAACCCTTATTTTCAGCCCTTAATTTCAACCCTTAATTTCAACCCTTATTTTCAACCCTTAATTTCAACCCTTAATTTCAACCCTTAATTTCAACTCTTAATTCCAACCCTTATTTTCAATCCTTAATTTCAACCCTTAATTTCAACCTTTAATTTCAACCCTTAATTTCAACCCTTAATTTCAACTCTTAATTCCAACCCTTATTTTCAATCCTTAATTTCAACCCTTAATTTCAACCTTTAATTTCAACCCTTAATATCAACCCCTATTTTCAACCCGTAATTTCAACTCTTAATTCCAACCCTTATTTTCAACCCTTATTTTCAACCCTTAATTTCAACCCTTAATTTCAACTCTTAATTCCAACCCTTATTTTCAACCCTTAATTTCAACCCTTAATTTCAACCTTTAATTTCAACCCTTAATTTCAACCCTAAACCAACCCTTAATTTCAACCCTTAATTTCAACCCTTAATTCTAACCCTAAATTCCAACCCTTAATATCAGCCCCTAATTTCAACCTTAATTAATTACCCTATCAACAACAATTATAACCCATTCAACAGCTCAAACAAAAACAAATTAAGGATAGTTATAAGGCAATTAATTAAAGCATTAGGCGGTTTATAATAACGTGTAATTAGACGCGTAATTAAAGTGTTGAATTATAAATGTAAACAAAAATTATGTACTGTCATATTTTTTGTAGTTTCTCATTACTAGTGGGAGGGTTAGAGGACTGTGTTCTTGTATAGCTTGTTTATCTGATTCTACATTAATTATGGTCTCTCTCTCTCTCTCTCTCTCTCTCTCTCTCTCTCTCTCTCTCTCTCTCTCTCTCTCTCTCTCTCTCTCTCTCTCTCTCTCTCTCTCTCTCTCTCTCTCTCTCTCTCTCTCTCTCTCTCTCTCTCTCTCTCTCTCTCCATTTATTTCTATTTTTTCTCCATTTCTATTTTCTCTCTCCTCTCTCTCTCTCTCTCTCTCTCTCTCTCTCTCTCTCTCTCTCTCTCTCTCTCTCCTCTCTCTCTCTCTCTCTCTCTCTCTCTCTCTCTCTCTCTCTCTCTTCTCTCTCTCTCTCTCCTCTCTCTCTCTCTCTTCTCTCTCTCTCTCTCTCTCTCCATTTATTTCTATTTTTTCTCCATTTCTATTTTCTCTCTCTCTCTCTCTCTCTCTCTCTCTCTCTCTCTCTCTCTCTCTCTCTCTCTCTCTCTCTCTCTCTCTCTCTCTCTCTCTCTCTCTCTCTCTCTCTCTCTCTCTCTCTCTCTCTCTCTCTCTCTCTCTCTCTCTCTCTCAAAACAAACACAAAAATAATAAAACTCGCTTTGGAAAATTGACATGACAGACGCTTGAATATCTAAACTAAAAAATGAAGAATAAAAAGGCAACATATATATTTTTTATTTCAGATTTATCAATGTTCTTTGTTTAGTTCTCAGAACTAAACTCAGAACTAAACTGTTTGTTCTCTCAGATTTGTTCAATGTTCAATGTTCTTTGTTTAGGAATGTTCTTTTTATAGCTTGATTATCTGATTCTACATTAATTTTGGTCTCTCTCTCTCTCTCTCTCTCTCTCTCTCTCTCTCTCTCTCTCTCTCTCTTCTCTCTCTCTCTCTCTCTCTCTCTCTCTCTCTCCTCTCTCCTCTCCTCTCTCTCTCTCTCAGGGTTAGAAACAAGAAGTAACGGATTCAAGCTGGAAAAGCGTAGATTTAGAAAGGAAACAGAAAAAAACTGGTTCAAAAATAGGGTGGTGAATGAAGGGAAAATGGACTAAATTTAGACAGGTATTTTATGCGGATCTTTTAGGGTGTTTTTAAAGAGGGGGCTGGATAGGTTCAGGGAAATGGGGAGGGAAAGGTGATGTAGGTAGTTTTTAGGTGAAAGGAACTACCACTGTAGGCCCCCGGGGCCCTTCTTTTTGTTTCCCTTTTTTTCCCCTTATGTTTTGCTCTCCCCTCTCTCTCTCCCCTTCTCTTCTCCTCTCTTCCCTCTCCTCTCTCTTCCTTCTCTTCTCCTCTTTTCCCCCTTCCCCCTCTATCTTTTTCTCTCTCCCTCCATTTATTTCTATTTTTTTCTCCACTTCTTTTTTTTTTTTTCTCTCTCTCTCTCTCTCTCTCTCCTTTTCCCCCTCTCCCCTCCTCTCTCCTCTTTTCTCTCTCTCTTACTCTTTTTCTCTCTCTTTTCTCCCCTCTTTTCCCTCTCCCCCCAAAACAAACAAAAAAAAATAAGAAATTGCCCTTTTCCTCTTTTTTTTTTTCTTTTTTTCAAATTTTCTTTTTTTTTTTCTTTCCCCCTCCCCTCTCTCTCTCTCCCTTCTTTTTCTCTCTCTCCTTTTCTTTTCTCTCCTCTCTCTCCCCTCCTCTCCTCTTTTCTCTCTTCTCTCCTCCCCTTCCTCTTTTCCTTCATCCCTTCTTCTTTTAAAAAAAAAAAAAAAAAAGGGAACTTTTTTACGTTTTTACAAAACAAAAAAAACCCTTCCCAATTTTCTAAACTAAAAAAAAAAAGAAAAAAGGAACGATATATTTTTATTTTTTTAAACAAAAAAAAAATGCCCCTTGCCCCTACTGACTTAACACTACTAATGACTGACTGATTTCCCTGACTTGATTGACTGACGGGGACAAACCTGTTTGATTTGCCCTTTTTGATGATTTGATTTGAAAAAACTTGTTTTAAACTGACTGACTTGATTTGAATGAATTTTGATTGGACTGCTTGAACTTGATTGGGATGATAAACTTGATAAATATTTTTTGTTAACTGTGGGGACTAAATTTTTCCTTTTCCTTGGGGATTTTAAATACTACGGGGTTACGCTCAAAAAATCTTTTTAAGTCCCAAATTTTTTAAAAGAAAATGAGAGAGGAGAGAAGAAGAGGGAGGGGGGGTTTAGAGGAAAATGGGGGAAGAGGAGAGAGAGAGGGGAGAGAGATAGAGAAAAGAAAAGAGAGAGAGAGAGAGAGAGAGAGAGGAGAGAAAAAACCTGCATTTGCGAAAAAAACTTTTTCGCTTTTTTTGTTTCTGCTGGTTTTGGGGGGAATTTTTGGGGGCCCCAAACCCCCCCAACACCACACACACAGGAAACCACACACACCCAAAACCCCCCATACACACCCCCTTCACCACCTGCACAAAAAACACCACACACACAAAACCCCCACCCCTTACACAAAAACCCACTCCCCACACACACCACACCCCAAAAATTTCACACACACACACACCCACAAACCATAAACACGAAAACCCCAAACCCAAACACAAAATAAGTAAAAAAAAAAGGGAAGGAATATTTAGGGGAGGGGGGACCGAAAAAGAAAAAAGAAACAGTAAAAAGACAAAAAAAAATTGGAGTACCCCACACCACCCCACCACATATATACACCACCCACACCACACACTTCACAACACACACCCACACACACCCCCCAAAACATTTTAACACAACCACACACAACACACACAACCAAAACCCCCCACAACCCCAATATAAAACACCCACACACACGCGCACTTACAACAACACAAATTAATAAGAGAAAAGAGATGGCAAAGGTGGAATCAAAATTTTAAATTTTAATTTGATAAAACTAAAAAAGGATATGGGGAGGTTTTTGGTGAAAAAGATAAAAAAAAAAAAAAGTAATAAAATTTTAGGGGAAAAAAAATAATGAAAATGTGACAATTAGGAAAAAAAAGGGAGAAAAAAATGAGAAAAATTAACGGGAAAAAAAAGGTACAGAAAGAAAAAAAAAAAAACCAACTGAAAAAACCCTAGTTTGAAAAAAGGGGAAATAAAAATTTATTTTTTTTTTTTAAAAAAAATAGAAAATGTACAAAAAATGTTTTGGAAAATAAAGAAAAATAACAAGAGGAAAGAGGAAGAGGAGGAAAAAAAAAGGGAAAACACGGGGAAAAGAACAAAAAAGCAACAAAATAAGCGAGTAGGAGGAGGAAGAGAGGGGGAGGAGGAAGAGGGAGGGGGGAAAGGGGAGGAGGGGGAAAATTAAAAGGGAAAAAACAAAAAAAAAAACCCAAAACAAAATAACCGGAGGGGATGATGATGATGATGATGGGAGGAGGGGGAGGGGGAAAGGAGGAGGAGGAGGAGGAGGGAGGAGGAGGAGGAGGAGGGGGAGGAGGAGAATAATCACATTATAAGAGGGGAAAAAGGGGGGAGGTGAGGGCCCCCAGACATGAAAAAGGGGAAATTTAAAGTCCCTACCTTCCCCCCTTTCCCCTCCTTTTCCCCTCTCCTTTCAGGGTAAGGGGTTTTTTTTTCTCTCCCCCACACCCCCCACTCCCCTTCCTCTCTCCTCTTCTTCTCTCTCTTTTCTCCCCCCCTCTCTCTCTCTCTCCCCTTTTCCCCTCTCTCTTTTCTCCCCTCCCCCCTCTTCCCCCTCTTTTCTTTTTCTCTCTCCCCCCTTTTTAGTTTTCCCCTTTGTTTACTTCCCCCCAAAAATTTAAAATTAATCTTTGTGGGTGTGTGTGTTTTGTGTGTGTGTGTGTGTGGTGTGGGTGTGTGTGGTGTGTGTGGTTTTTTGTATGTGTTTTTGTGTGTGTGTGTGGTGGGGTGTTTTGTGTGTGTTGTGTGTTGTGTGGTGTGTGTGGGTAAGAGAGAGAGGGGGAGGAGAGAGGGGGGAGAGGGGAGAGAGAAGAGGGGGAGAAGAAGAGAGAGCCCTTAGAGGAGAGAGAGAGAGAGGGAGGAACCAAAATTTAAAAACCTTTTTAAACCACAAATAGCCCCTTTTTTTCCCACCAATTTAATTTCTTTTGTTTCTACATTCCCCAAATTTAAAAAAAAAATTTAATCTTTTTTTAATTTTTCCCTTTTTCCCCTCCTATCTTCCCCTTCCTTTGGGGAATTTTTCCCTTTAAAAAAGGACTTTACTTTTAATCTTTTTACCCTTCCTTTATTTTTTAAAATCCCCAGAAAAAATTTTTTTTTTTTTTTACGTGCATACAAAAAGATTTTTTTTTCTCTTTTTTTCTATTTCTTAAACATTTTTTCCCTTCAAAACTTTCCCTTTTTTAAACCCAAAAATCCCTTTTTTACAGCCTACACTTTAACCCCACAATTTTTTTTCTCGCTTTTTTTCCCTCATGCATTTTTTCTCTTCAAAAAAATTCCTTTTTAATATTTTCATACACACAAAATCCCCTTGTTTTACGGGCCAACATATAAAAACATTTTTTTTTTTTTCCCCTCTTCTATTTCTTTAAAATTTTTTCCCCATAAAAAAAAAAATTTTTTCATCCTCATAAAAAGACCTTTTTTTCTACATGCATACACCACAAACATTCTGTTATCACCCCGCTTCTTTTTTTGCCCAAAATTTTTTTTCCCTTCCCAAAAAAAGTTTTCCTCAAAAAAAAACCTTGTTCTTACATGCAAAACACATAAACCCCATCTTTTTTTCTTCTCCGCTTCAAATTTCCCTTTGACTTTTTTTTATTCCCCCCTTTAAAAAAAAAATTTCCCTTTCCTCTTCTTTTTTGTCAATTTTCTAGGCCTCTGTTTTTTTTTTCCTGAACGTTTTAGTTTTTATTTTTGAAAAGTCTGTTTTCCTTTTTTATTACCAGGCTTTTAATAAGTTTTCCAAAAATTTTTCCCCCCGGCGTTTTTTAACAAACCGAACATCTTTTTTAGACACACGGCAAGATTTCCCCCTTTTTTTTACCAAATTTTTAAAAAGGGATTTTCCTTTTTTTTTTCATTTTTTTTTAGAGTTGTAAAAATCAGATAATTTAAAAAAAGTCTTAAACCCGCTTCCCCATTTATTTGCACAAAACCCTATTCCAGACAAAAATTCACATTCCCAAAGGGGGACATTTACTTTTAAAGACACAATTTTCCTTTTTCCCGACACATTCCCCTTTTAAAACAGACATTCCCGGTGCATTTTTAATTTTAAAAAACAAAACCCGCATAATGTGACCTGCAGACCTTTCTTATCCTGTATTCCCAAAACTTTTATTTTTTTTTTCTCCACAAAATTTTTATTTTAATATTACTTCCCAGGCTTTAGTTGGTTTTTTTTTCGTTGGTTTTTTTTTTTTTGAAATTAAAACCCCCCCCAAACCCAGATCTTTCCTTTCTATAAAAAAAAAGTTGTTGGGTTCCTTAAAATTGAAAAATAATAAATATACCAAAATTTTTCGTTTGACCGGGGTATAAACAGGTCATATCTATAAAATTTTGCTATATTCCTTAAAAAAAATCGGTTTTTTTTGGTTACCCAAATTTAAAAAATGGAAAATTACGTTTGGGTTCCCCAAGGGGTTAAGGGGCATAAACCTTTTTTTTTTTTCTCCATTATTTTGTTTTTATTACTTTTAAATTTTTTGTTTTTTTTTTTTTTTTTTTTCCTTGGTTTTTTTTTTATTTTTTTTTTTTTTAAGAGAAGCATTTATAATCAATCATTTTTTCCCAAAAACTTTTTATTACAATATTTTAAAAATTTTTTTTTTTTTTTTTTTTTTTCCCCCATTTATTATTATTTTTTATTATTTTAAAATTTTTATTATTACTTCACCTGAGGTTCCTTTTTTCCCTTTTTTTATAATTTTTTTTTTACGAGGCATAAAATTAAAAACCCGACTTTAAAACCAAACAAACAAAAAAGTCAAAAAGGGTCAATGAATGGGTTTATGGAAAAAATAACCATGACAAAACCCAAAAAACAAAAAGACAAAAGACAGCCCCGTAAAAACTTGTGGTGTTTAAAAAGGTGTAAAAAAAAAAAAAAAAAAAAAAAACTAAAAACGAATATCACAATTGCCCCCCAGGAATAATAAAAAATAATAATAAAAACCCATAAACAATACTTGATAACATAACAAAGCCTAAGGCCCCCCTTAAAAAAATTTTTAAAATTTCTACCACAAACAGAAAAACAATACAACCTAATAAAAACAAAACTAAATAGGGGGGAAAAAATAAAATAACGAAACTTTAACAAATTTCATGTGTATCCAAAATATAAAAATTAAAACCAAAAAATTAGGGTTTGTTAATTTTACTAATTTATAGCAAATTTGGGGTTTTTTTATTTTGGATTTTCCTTAAAAAACGACTGTAAGCTGGGGGGAGGAGGGGGGAGGAGGGGGAGGAGAGGGGGGAAAGGGAGGAGGAGGAGGAGGAGGAAAAGGAAAAAGGGGGGAGGAGGAGGAGGGGGAGACTTGTTGGGGGTAAAAACCAAACGCACTTTTGGGGAGCCTTTACCCCCTTTACCCCGGGGATAAATATTGCCTTTCAAAACCCCCGATGGCCAGATATTGAGCTCCTCCTCCTCCTCGGCTCCTCCTTCCCCGAGCTCCCCTTTCCCCCCTCCTCCCCTCCCCCTCCTCCTCCCCCCCCCCCTCCTTCCTCCTCCTTTTTCCCGGAAAATCTTCAAGAAACCATAAAACAAAAATAATAAAAAGCAAGAGAAACCCCTAAATTTATGCAAAACCTTTTCCCCTAACACACACACACCAAACCCCACACACAACACCCCCACAAAACACACCAAAAACAAGTTGTATCATAAAGGGTTGGCATCTCTCTCCTCCCCTCTCTCTCTCTCTCTCTCTCTCTTGATTTTCCCCAATTAAAAAAAGACTAAAAAAGACCCCACATTAAAAAAGATTAAATGAGCAGCAAAAGGGAGCGAAGGGGAAGAGGAGAGAGATAGAGAGAGGGGAGAGGGGGGAGAGAGAGAGAGGAGGGGAGGGGAAGAGGAAAAGAGAAAAGGGAGAGAGAGGGGGGAGAGAAGAGAGGGGAGGGGGGAGGAGAGAAGGGGAGAGGGAAAAAAAGTATAATCAGGGTTAAACGCCCTTAAAATACTTAAGAAAGTGATGGGGTGAAGTGCGAAAGAAGAATAAAGGAAAAAATTTAAGTGTGTGGAAAAATTTAAGTGGGGGGGGGGGGGGGCCAAACCCTACTTTTTCGGACTCGGACTCAAACACACCAACGGACTAAGACAAAATAACCCCCTTAAAAATAAACCCCGCCAATTAAAAAAAAAAAAAAATACAGAGTCCCCAAATTTAAAGCTCCCTTTTCCCCCCCCAAACCCCCCCTTTCCCTTTTTTGCCTTAAAAAAAACCCCCCCCTTTAACCCTAAACTCCCCCCCTTTTAATCTAACCCCCCCTTCCCCCCCTTTTTCCCCCCCTCCAAACCCCCCTTTTAAACCCTCCTCCCCCCCCCCCCCTTTTCCCTAAAAAACCCCTTCCCCCCCTTTTTCCCTAACTCCCCTTTTTACCTCCCCCCCCCCATCCCAACACAAAAAAAAACAAATAAATGATGTTTTTTTGATAGAGGGTAAAATTTCTTTAGATAAAATATTCAAAAGGGGCTTTCTGTGGAGGGGGAAAATTGGGACCCGGGGGGCAATTAGGATGATAAGGGGCCGGGGAGGGAGGAAAGGAGGAGGGGAGGGGGGAGGGGAGGAGGCGGTAAAAAGATGGTAAGGAAGAGGGAGAGAAAAAGGGAAGGGGGGGAAAACATTTTAAAAGGAAAAACAAAGGAAAAAACATAAAGGGGGAAAAAACAGATACCAGATGTAAAAAGAAAAGGGTTTTGGAAAAAGGAGGAAAAGAAGAGGGAATTGGAGGGGGAGGGGCGGGGAGGGAAATTTTACGGAAAAGGAAAGGGAAGGAGGGAATAAAAAAGAAGGTTTTGGGGAAAAAAAGAGAAGAGGAAAGGGGAGGGAAAGGAAGAGGGGAAATAAATAGAAAAAAAAAGACCTTTTCCCCAAATTTTTTTTAAAAAAGGGAAAAAGGAAAAAAGAGGAAGAGGGAAAAAAAAAAGAGGGGAAAAGAATGAAAACTAAAAAAAAAAAAAGCTGAAACAATAGGGCAGGGAGGGAGCATGAGAAAGGGCTTGTAAAAAATGAAGGTAAAGGGAATAACTCTGAATTTATGAAAATAAGCAAAGGAAAAAACACAGAGGAGAAGAGAAGGAGGCGGAAGCGGAGCCGTCGAAGGAGGAGGTCGAGGAGGAGAGGAGGAGAGGAGGAGGAGGAGGAGGAGGAGGAGGAGGAGGAGGAGGAGGAGGAGGATGGATTGTAATGTAAGCGGTTCTTTCAATAGTGTCTATAACATGCACCAATACTGAGCCTCAAGAGATTATGTTAATATGACGCGATGGTTTAGTGCTTATAATAGGGAGGGAGGAGGAGGAGAGGAGGAGGAGGGGAGGAGGAGGAGGAGGAGGAGAGGGGAGTAGAAGAGGAAGGGAGGAGAGGAGGTGGTAAGTAAGCGGTTTTAAATATTTGGATATTAAGCATGCCAGATAAACGGTACCGGAGAGATGGAGGAGGAGGAGAGAAGAGGAGGAGGAGGAGGAGGAAGGAGGAGGGAGGAGGAGGAGGAGGAGGAGGAGGAGGAGGAGGAGGAGAGGAGGAGGAGGAGAAGAAAAAGGACGAGAAACAAGAAAGCCAGGATTAAGTATAAGGAGTGAAAAACCAGAGAGAGAGAGAGAGAGAGAGAGGAGGAGAAGGAGAGAGGAGGAGAGAGAAGAGTGAGAGAGAGAGAGAGGTAGAGTCGAGATAAGAACACAGAAACGATTCTGAGTAATGAGAGAGAGACGAGAGAGAGAGGAGAGAGAGAGAGAGAGAGAAGAGAGAGAGAAGAGAGACGGAGAGAGAGAGAGATAATGAGATAGAGAGAGGGAGAGAGAGAGGAGAGAGGAGATGTAACTGTTACCTAGTATAAATAAATAAAATAAAAAAATAAAAAAGACAGAAAAGAGAAAGAAGGGGGTTGGGTTTTGAGGTAGTGGGTTGGGGGGTTAGGTTAAGGGGTGAGGTTGAGGATGAGGTTGGGGTCTTAATTAACATAGCCCCGCACAGGTAACCTCCGGCTTTCGAGGACACCTGGTGAGAGATAATTAAAGGTACGACTGTGTGTGTGTGTGTGTGTGTGTGTGTGTGTGTGTGTGTGTGTGTGTGTGTGTGTGTGTGTGTGTGTGTGTGTGTGTGTGTGTGGTGGTGTGTGTGTGTGTGTGTGTGTTTGTGTGTGTGTGTGTGTGGTGTGTGTGTGTGTGTGTGTGTGTGTGTGTAGAAGGGGGGGGGTAGGTGTGTGTAGGAGGGGGGTTGTAGGTGTGTGTGTGAGTGTGTGTGTGAGTGTTGTGTGTGTGTGTGTGTGTGTGTGTGTGTGTGTGTGTGTGTGTGTGTGTGTGTGTGTGTGTGTGTGTGTGTGTGTGTGGTAGAAGGGGGGGTAGGTGTGTGTAGGAGGGGGGTGTAGGTGTGTGTGTGAGTGTGTGTGTGTGTGTAGGTATGTGTGTGTGTGTGTGTGTGTGTGTGTGTGTGTGTGTGTGTGTGTGTGTGTGTGTGTGTGTGTGTGTGTGTGTGTGTGTGTGTGTGTGTGTTTCATGCAAACACTTAATGGATTTAATATAATTGTGTGGGGAGTAATTTTATCGCAGACATTTTTATGGTTGCAAGTTGAGTTGAAAATATATAAATTCTCGCAAAGGAATATTTAGGCGCGTTGAGCTATCAGGATACTTTTTGTGGTGATGTTTTATTCATTCTGCTTTATGGCTCTCCTCCTCCTTTACTTCCTCCTCCTCTTAGTTCCACAATTTTAT
>JACEEZ010004927.1:62500-84651 GCA_016584305.1 Chionoecetes opilio | reverse complement strand
TTATTTTCTTTTAATTTTTCTTATAAAAGGACAGCCTAAACTGTCCTTTCTGTCAGGAACCATACGTGTCCAGTGACTGTCCAGTGTCCACTCTCCATTACCGGTATATAGAGTACCTTGGAGCGGTATTACAATGCGTCGCAGTAACCGGACGGTCCCCACGCCTCGTTCGCCAGTTTGAGTTATTATTATTCATTATTATTATTATTAAGTATTATATATATAAATATTATATATATATATATATATATATATATATATATAATATCTAAATATATATATATATATATAGATATATATATATAAATTATATAATAATATATATATATATATTATATATATATATATATATCTATATATCATATATATATATATATATATATATATATATAATACTATATTATATATATATATAATATATATATATAGATAATTATTTTAGGGGGTCCGAAAACAAAAATTTTGGAAATTGTCTGGCATGGTGTTGTTTGTTGCAATGGTGATACACCGTAATCGAGTGAAGTTATCGCTCAATCGGAGATATTTAGAGATCCCCCGCAGAAGAAGGTAAAACAACAAAAAAACTTCAAAAAAAAGGAAAAATGCTCACAAAAAATTAAGATGTCAGTGTCATCCGAGTTAGTATATCCTTACTACTTACTGTTAATACAAGATTATACTTTTTTCCGGGCTCAACCCTGAAGATAAATGTGGTAATTTGGATGTCCAATTAGTTTGGTAAGGTAAACTAAAAGAAAGTGTAACATATAAATTTTTTTATTTAGGCAAAAAATCTTCATCGCAAGGTTATATAAGCAAAACATTGTTGTTGTTGGATTCAATAAGTACTGCCTATTCCTTTCCGTTTGAACACTTGTACAGTCGAAAGCAGCACGGGCAAATTAAATAATGTAATAATGAATGTAAATAATGAAAATAAAGGTAATACACCGTCCCTTTTACTCCATATATGCTGCTTTGGAAATGGAAGTTTCTGCCCTCCTGTGCTTAGGCCATCACTTTCAGGAGGTACTGTGCTGGACTCGTCCTTGGTGATGATCCCGAGTGAAGGAGGTCGGCCAAGGCGATACATCTCTCCGCCGCGTCGTGACACCTTCATCTGCGAGACGTTCCTTTTCATGTCCAGAAGGTTTGGCCTCAGTCTCCCATGTCTCGGGACTCTTCTCCAAGAGCAGTTAGCGGCGCCAAGGGGGGGCTTGGGGGCTTGAGCCCCCCCAATAATGAGCCAAGCCCCCCCTTTCAGCCCCCCCAATATCGCTGCTTATCCAGGATATTTAGACACTCACCGGTAGTAGATTTACGGTAAGTATTTCAGGGTCCTTTCTGGAGGCGAAAGTGAACACACTATGGAGTTATTTTATTAGTTTATTATCACAAAAATACTCCATTATATACAGGGATGGTATAACAGCACACGCTTAAGTGAATGTAAATAACCACAGCGATCACACCGGTCTGGTAGCACACACACACACGAGCACAGCCCTGATGCTGAGATGGTTCAAGCTAGTCTGAGAGCGGCGCGTTGCCGGCCGCAGGGGCGGTGGGCCAGGCGGGAGCCCTCGGACTAATGACGTCAACTGGGTGACTAAAGGCACGAGATATTTACTAGACCTACACTTTATTTCATGCTAATAAAATCTGCTCTTTATACCAATTCTTAATCCCCTACCTAATGCACGCTAACAGACTGTTGGTGTTTTGTGTTGTTTTTAGGGATGTGTTTGTACTGTGGGAGTTGTGCCGAATCATATACTGAAGGCCGGGTTGCTCTGCTGTAGCATCCACTCCAACTTCAAGTTTAAGTGAGGCCTTTCTGCTCAGTCCGTTTCAGCGCCTTGACCGAGTAGACGTGTGGCGCGGCACGACGGGCGGGATCCAGACCATAGGGTTGTCATGAACGATACCTGTTACCCAAGAAGAGCAGCGAGGTTGATGAATCTACAAACACAGGCTGCTTGGTGAAGGAGGACAGTGGTGATCGTCGATGGTGAGGCCTTGCAGACATGGGCTAGTGCAGAAGAACCCCAGCCACAGAGGGCACCCACTTTCACACCCAGGGTGAGAAACTACTGCCTGTCGGACCCAAAGACCTGAGCCAGCTTCCAGATAGTGGTCCACCTGTCCAGACTTGAAGGATACCAGCCACAGAATACAGTGCCAGTCAAGGTCATCAACAGGAACTAGCGTGATCATTTAACTCGTGGCTGGAGTATTCCACGACCCTAGATGCTGATTCTGCTTTGCATGTGTCACTTCAGTCCTGTACACTTCAGCAAAAACTGAGAAGTCCTTCACCCATGACGGCTTTCGGAAGGAGAAGGCAACCACATCACTGAAGTCCCATGATAGCCTCAGCAGCGACAAAGTTGTCTATGCAAGCTGGGCAGAGTTTAAAGATGCAGAAAACAACAGGTTCAAGGGATCCTACATGCTCTGACTGCCAGCCATGCGAAGTGTAAAGGAAAACAGACATTACATCAGAGCAGTAATAGACGCACTGCTCTACACAGCCTGCCAAAAGGGCCCCAGAGAGTCACAGGGAAGCACTGATTCTGACAACAAAGGTAACTTCCTGGAATTGCTGGACGTTGATTTCCAGGTATGATGACATTGCAAAAAGAAACTGAGTGGTCCTGGCAATGCCAAAACACGCACCCCGATATCCAAAATTAACTGCTCGCCCATCATAGCTCAATGACAAAAATCAGAAGGACATAAGCAACGAGGTCCTGAAAGCAGAGAATTTGCCCAATGGTGGATGAGGACCAAGGACGTCAGCAAACAAGAAAAGCTGTTCCATTGTGGTGAGATCTCCACCCAACAGAGCCTTATGAGGAGTTCCTGACTTCACAGCAGCCGAGGGGCTGGATGGCAGACTCACTGCTCAACAAGATCTGGAGACCCTGGCCAAATGTGGTCATTGGACCACACGCCGGCATCGGCCAGTGATACGATGGAGCTGCAGTCATGCAGGGAATCAGTTGGTGTACAGGAGAGAGGTACCCAGGCTGTGAGTCAATGTTATGCTCACAGGGAATCAACCTCGGCTGGTGATGTGTGTAACAATATCAGGGCAGCGAGTTTTGGTGGCTATACCGAGCTTGTACAAGTTCTTCTTACGTCACGTAGTACATGAAGAATTCTAAAGGGTTGCAAAAAGAATTGGATCCCACAAGGAAGCACATAGAGTTGAAGCGACTGTCGGACACAAGATGGGGCCTGCCAACAGCGCTTGTCTGGCAGTGAAAAAAAAACCTACTGCCATAGTGACAACTCCCTGAAACGTTCTCATGGAGGGAGACAATGCGCACAGGCCACGAGGCAAAGGGCCTGTGTAGCCTGCTAGGGGGGATAGCAGTTTGGGCAAGTCTGAGGGCCATGGAAAAAAATTGTGTGAGACCAAAACAACTCGTCAGAACCACCTCCAGTCACATGACCTCCAAGCTGGCCTCCTGCAGAGTGACTTGGTGCAGTCTGTCATGTATGGACTCTCCAGAAAATGAGGACTGAAGCTGCCTGTAAGGATCAGAGGAAGCTGCTGAGGATTTGTGCAATGGGCAAGTTGTTGATACGCCCACTGAGACTCAAGCGTCCAAGTAGACAACGATCTGTCCCAGACACTGGATGAATTTCATCATAAACATCCAGTACAGTTCAGAGGAGATGGAGCTACACAAGATTCCAGGAGGAAAGACCTTCTATGCCATCATAGATAGAATGCTCAATGAGTGAGCAGGCGATCTCAACTGATGCCTGCAAGTTCTGTGGAGTGCTACTGCCTTGAACCACGAAACATACTTCATTTATGGACACAAAGAAGCGCTGTCAGGCATGGCAGGCCAATTATGGAGTGGCAGAGGATGATCTTGCAGGGAGGTCCACAATTGCAAAAGACTCATAGCTAGAGAGAGAAAGGGCCAGGAAAGTGTCCACACCATGGAGCTCGAACCATGCTGGAGCCATACAAGGGACGTCTTCATGAATCTGCATAAACTTGTCTGCATTGCAGTGACCCTACCTATCACCTCAGCCGCCTGTGAGAGGAGCTTCTCATGTCTGAAGCTCCTCAAGACATACTTGAGGAAAAGCAGAAAAGTGGCAAAACAACCGCAACCAGCAACCTTACATTATATCAATTAATTCTAGGAGGGCCAAACAAGCTGAACATTATGTTATATAGATACATTTGCTGCAAATCACCAGACCAGGCGACATACTTTTAAAGTAAATATTGATTTAAAGTTCTTGGCGTTTGCCATGCTGTAACTTCTACTATTCACTCCTCAGACTGTATAACTCATATAGAATCATTCTTTTCTGCCATGTTAACTACGGACTTACGCATGTCTATATATTTTTTTTCTTTCAATGGAGGGCTTTTATCTTAATGGTAATAAATGTTTGAATATACATTATTCGGGATTTCCTTGATTTTAGTATTTCCTGGGCAGAATTTAGCTGAGAGAAAAAAAATGTTCATATATTAACACTGCCATTTTCAAAGCGACAGGTGTCTAAAAATGTAGTTAGTTTTATACATAGCAACCTTTACCATCAAAAATACTCACTTTGATGACATTTTTGTTGAAGCCCCTCACATTTTACCCCAGCCCCCCTCAGCCTCCCCAATGAAAAGTTCCTGGCGCCGCCACGTCCAAGAGGGTTCCCACTTTTCTCCCGTCCCAAGAGAAGGCTATCCAGGGTCCTCCTAGTCCTGGAGGTCACGAGGTCCTTCAGGTCAATGTCCGGGGAGAACCCTCTTCCCGCCAGTCGCTTGAGGCCTTTTCTCTCAGTCTGAACAGGTTCCTCACCATGGCCTCTTTCTCCTCATTGCTGATTCTCTCGTCCAGAAGGACAGAGCCACAAGGTCCTCCGAGACGTACCAAAGGTGACGAGGGAAAAGGCTTTGAGCGCCACGTTCGCCATCCCTGGTTTGGGATCCCTCGAGAGAGGTCTCGCATGAACGGGAGGTTGTTGAGGGGAGCTCGTTGGGCCATGGCCTCATTCCATTTTTGTGGCGTACAGGAGGGCCACGAAGAGGGAAATGTCCTCCATGGCCTGCAGCTCGTGAGCGGTCAGCTTTACTTGACCTCGGAAGAGGAAGACCTTCAGAGCGTAAATTCCCTTGGCCATCCACTGGCTTGGTGGAAGGCACCTGGGGCCCGGAACCTGTAGTTTTTCCCGAGGTCTCCTCCCAAGAACAGATACGAGAGCCAGAGGAGTTCTTCGTAGTCCTCCCTCGGGTGAGTGCCGCCCCTCCAGAGCACTCTTCAGCTCGTGGAGGGCTCCCCTCCCCTGTGCTCTGAGAGCTCCCCGGTTAGAAGAGCATGGAGGCTACCCTTTTTCCCCATGGTAGAGCTCCAAAAGACTGGTCAATTAAGCTCCAACGATCCCTAAATTAACGAAGAGAGGGATGTTTGGGCCCCTCGGGAGGGTCCGTAGGAGCTCTTAAATACGTCCCCCATGACGACCTCCAGCACGTGGTGTCGGGCAGGCCACCCAGGGGAGCTCGCGTCCCAAGGCCTTCCTGGATCTTCACGCAGGCTCCTTCATACAGCCCTGTGTTTGATGCCGTCGTGTCGAGCACCAAGCCCTGAATTCTGGTCTGCAACTGAGACTCCGAGATCGCCTTGAGGACAGCCTCTCCCTGAGCCGTGCCTGTGCTGGGGGTATCTTGGGACTCCCAGGAGATGTTCCCTCCCCCAGCCGTGACCAGGATGGCGATTGGTCGACCTGGTCCTTGCCCGACAGGTCAGGAAGTAACTTCCCGTCCAGTGGACAAGGACAGAATCCCCTCCGGAATGTTTATCGTTTCCGACTTGGCGATGGCCCCTCGATTCCTGATTCTGTGGCGTCGGATGGTGCTACGAGACAAGGAGAGACTCCCCAGGTCCTGTCCGGATGCCGTTGCAAAGGCTCCCATTCGTCCCCACCGCCTACCCGGTCGGGGACCTTGAACCGATCCAAGGTGGAGGTGATGTCTGCGAGAGCAAGGCCGGAATTTTGCTCCCTCGACTTTACTCCGTTTCGGGTGACTGGGACCGGTGAAGTCTACAAACGCTGTCGTCTGTTTTCCCCGGTGGCGGAGGACGAAGACGAGGTCAGGCGGTCAGACAGTACGACGGAGGGCATGGCTTCCTTCTCCTTCTTCGAGCGCTCCCTCCCCATCTCTTCTGCCCGCTCCTCTTCCTTCTTCCTCTCTGGGTCCTCAACTGTGACGCAGTCTAAGCCCGCCAGGGCGAGGTCGCTCGGTCCTCCTACTGGGGTGCGAAAAGAAAGGCTTTGTCCTCCTCCACGGTCATTCCGAAACGAGGGGGATCACTGCTCGCCCCCCGTCGAAGAGGTCCTCCAGGGCCCCCTTGAACATTTCCTCTTTCATCCCGGGCGGGCTCGGATGCCCGTTTTTCCCATGTTTTTGGAGGGACTGGTACTTGGCCACCAGGTGGGGGACCTTCGCCTTGGCGGTTTTGGAGAGCGAAGGTCGGTATCCCGGCCCTCCCCCAGATCAAGAGGACTGCCTCTATCACTTCCTTGGCGGCCCCGGGTTTGGTCTTCTTCTCGATTCCGTGATGGAAGTTTAAAAATTGCGGAGCACCTCCCCTTTAGAGGGCAGCCGGGCACGTGTTTATCTCACCACATTCGGGGCCCCCAATAAGCCCCCCATTAGGTCCCTTGTAGAAAGCATTATGGTTTGGGGTGAAAAAAAAAAAGAGTAAACTTTAGGGGGAGTTGCAAACATAGTCCGATGGGCCCCGAAATTTTGCAGGAATGTTAACGGGAAAGTGAAACAAGATCGAACATGCCCGCTACTTACCAACTTTTTTTATTTCCCTATTTTTTGGGACCACCCTAATATTATATAATATTATATTATATATATTTTTAAATATATATTATTATATATAATATATATATTATATATATATATTAATAATATATATTAATATATATATATAAAAAATATAAATAATATTATATTTTATATATATATATATAATATATATATATATATTATTTATATAATATACATATATATATATTATATATGCTATAATAAAAATTATATAATATATATATGTATATTATATATTAGGGGTCCCAGCTTCACATAGGATTTTTTTCCTTTTTTTTTTCATTCCCAAAGTTTTTCCTGCACCCCCCAATTTTTTCCCCTCCGAAAAAAATGCCAGCAAGGGTTTAATTTTTTTCGTGTTTTTCAATTTTATGGGTCCACCAAACCATGTGTTTTATTGTGAACTCTACTTTACCTTATCAATTGTATCATAATTTTTTTTTTAGGTTTTGGATAAAGACAGTAGGAGACTGTGCTACAGTGCGATTACGTAGCAAAACTAGTGTTCAAATTTCATATTTTAAAAACATTTTTCATAGTATAAACTGAACTAATTGCTGATTAAAAATTATATATATAAAATATATATATATATAATATATATATATATATATATTATTTATTATATATAAAATATATATATATATATATATATATATATTATATATATATATATATTTTATATATATATATATATATATATATATAATATATATAAATATATAAAATTATATATATATATATATATATTTTTTTTTTTTTTTTTTTTTTTTAAATCAGCAATTACTTCAGTTCAGTTTATACTATGAAAAATGTAATTTAAATATGTAATTGAACACTAGCTTTGCTGTAATTGTAATTGTAATTGTAATTTGGAAATAATAAAAATTGAGTAATTGTAATTGTAATTGTAATTAACATTTTTTCCATTCCTTGTAATTGTAATTGTAATTGTAATTGACTAGTTGGATAAGTCGTCGTAATTGTAATTGTAATTGACCCAAACCAATGTAATTACTCCAAGCCTGGTTCTGACAGAAGGCTGGGAAAATAAACAAACTCCCCACCCGCAGCTGCCCTTTCAGAGCCCCCTCCAGCTCCCCAACCCCGAGTCCCACCAGCTGGCAACCAGAACCTAGACAACACCACGGCTGAAACGCCCCTTCATGGTATGGCAGACAATAATACGCCGCCAGCACAGCCCACTGGTAACACGAGGCGGCGGGGGAATAAGCACCTCAGCTGTCACTTGACTGTGGTGTCAGCTAATATGAGGAGACGCCGCACAAACATCGGTGACCTGACCCACAACTTTGTCCTACACCACCATGCAGACATTGTTTCCGTGACTGAGAATGGCTCACCGATGAGGTGGAGCAGACATTTGGCAGGATCCCGGGCTATTCTAAGAGGGTCAGAAAGGACCGTGAAAATAAAATACTTTAAGCATGGCCTCCAAATACAGGAGCTTGATGTAGTGTTACCTCACCTAACGGATGCACTACTCTTCAGGGTGGTACTGGCAGACAATGCTGGTCTCCTCCTCTGTGTCATGTACCACCTCCCCCTCAGGCAAGGACGTTTTTCACTGGATTTCCTGACGGAGAAGCTCGATACCCTGCTCTTGCGTCATAAGTGCTCGCACATGATAATACTGGGGGACCTGAAATTCCACCTGAAGCAGAATACCTACGACAACCTGTTCATGGTGCAGGGTCTGGTAAACCACGTATCATTCCCAACACATGAGCGGGGAGGATTGCTAGACCCTGCATGTGCTATCAGATCTCCTAGAGACCAGCATCCTGTGCCAGCAACTGGGGTCGGTGGGCAGCTCAGATCATTACGCCGTATTAGCACAGGTCAAGCTAAATATGAACATAAGAACATAAGAAAATAAGGAAGCTACAAGAGGCAGTGAGATCTACACGAAGTAGTTCCTGTTACTAAACACTACCTACATCCACCTTTCATCCCCATCCATGAATTTATCTAGCCTCCCTTTAAAGCTATCTAATGACTCCGTACTAACTACCTGTCTACTGAGTCCATTCAAATCATTTACATCTCTTATTTGTGAACCAGTTTATCCCTATTTCTTTTTTAAATCTACGCTTTTCCAGGCTTTTTTCAAGGCTTTTCCCAACACTCTCTCTTTTTATTTATTTAATTTAAACATCTAACTAACATCATGGTTGACATGGGGCCACCCAAATTAGCAAAAGGGTTGGCGAAGGCAATAAGTGGCAGAAGCTAAAGATGTCCCCTGTCCCGGGGACATCTATCTGAAAGTTATGCCTTGTGTGATAATAGACTATGTACGCAGTGTTTCAGGCTGAAGGTCACTGTCCGTCACAGGCACTTGTCACGCGCACTATAGACACATCACGCCTTACGGGCACTAAGGTGAATGTATGCGGCACCATCTGTGGGCCACCACCTTCACCTGCTGGGTGTTCAGGGCCACGACATCCACCTCAACCGTAAAAAACGTTCCACCAGTGTCGCCGTGGCCCAAGTAAAGACTCCTGGCCCATCACGGGGGGGTCCGGGGGCCCTCGAGGGGGAGATCACCTGACAATACCATCCTCGTAGCGCGTTCTGACCTCCTCCATGGACCGAAGTCCTCCCAAGGTGGGAAGAGTGTTGCACCTGGGCCTTGTGCAACACTGTGAGGGCACCGACTCCCCTCGGTTGCCCCAGGCTGTCAAGGCTGGGAGCGGGGATGTCCCACCACTGCTCCTGCTGTAGTCGATGTTGTTTTTGTTGCTATTGTTGTTGAAGCTGCAGCTGATGTTCTTGTTGTTGTTGTTGTAGTCGCTGCTGCTGCTGCCACTGTTGCCGCGGGCGATGTTCCATGCAAAGTTGGCCGTGGGTTGGGTGTATGAGGTGTCAGCACGTCTGCACTTTGTCCAGCAGTGAAGGTTTTGCACTGTGCACTGCTCATCCAGGTGAGATAGTTCCTCTTTAAAATCGCTCGGATCTCCTAAATTTCCCCCTTGCCTCAGCTCAGCTTGTGTGAGACACCTGACGTGTTATGACTAATTCACTTGGGGAGGGAGGAGTGGCAGAGTTACCCGATGCCGAGGTGGGTAAAGGCAAAGGGTTTTCTAAAGGTAATTTTACTCCATTTACATCCAGGTCTCACTTTGGGCCTTGTACAGCCTCCATGAGGCCGTCAGCGAGCAGGTGCCCTTTCTCGGCGCAGAAGAGTAACCCCGTGGTTGAGGCCATCGGCCCATTGCCGACTCAGCCCCTGACTAAGTTGGCCCACTCATACCAACTCGGCCAATTGTGTGTACCAACTCGGCCCCGGGAAAAACTTGCTAAGACATGAAATATATTTTTTATTTTCATACGCAGTAATTTTGTACTGATAGAAAAACAGGGGCTAAAACTTTTGAAACATATATTTATTTCATGATTGTCGCCAACTGTAACCTGTTTATTTTTTCACAAACTTTAGGAAAAAACATTTAATGCGAGATCGAAGTAGCGAAACTTGACAACTGATGTTTTGTTCGCTTTAAAGGTTCCCTAAACTTGAGGACAAGCATTGAATGCGAGATCGAAGTATCGAAACTTGACATTTGTATTTTTTTTGATTTGAAGTCAATAAAGAAGTTCAAATTTGCTTGGTGAGTTGAATGAGAGTCGAAGCATGAAATCTAAAATGGTCCTTTTTAGGGGCCTAGCGGGTATTCGAAAAGGCCCGATTTGGTTTCCCAGGGGGCCGGGATTTGGAATCGAAATGGGGCGAGTTGGGAAGGGGCCCGAGTTGGCCCCTCCACCACTCCCCGTGAGGTCGCGCGCCACGGCCCTTCCATGTGCCCGGTCAAAGGGCTGAGCCGGGGAAGTAAAACCTCCCCCCCAGGATGTTGATGGGCCCTTTGGGGGATGGATTCGGGAAAAACCCATTTACGGGGTTTTAAAAACTTGGAAAATTTTCCCTTTGAAACCTCCCTGACATGGCACGACCCTTTTCAGCAAACAATTTAAACGATATTGCAAGTATCCGGGAAACCCTACGAGGGGCCCTTGTTTTATAGGGGTTTAAACCAAAAGTTTTAACAAACATATTACGGGAAGGAACACCGTTTGCTTAGGATTTCATCATCTAGCTACTTAAAAGGGGTTTAAGTTCTGATAGTGAATAAAATTTGTGATATTTATTTGTTCCCAAGATTAGGGACATTTTAAACAAAAACCGAAATAAGGGGAAACGGGCCCGGCCCAATTTGGACCTAAAAAGCTCCCCTGGGGATTGGGGTCCTTGGGGGCGATATTGTGCGTTTTTTTAAGCACTGTCTTGATTTTCCCCCACTGGACATTTCATATGATGGGTTGTGTGGGGGGGCTGGCAACATGTGGCAGGCAGGTGTGGTGTTTTGGGGGGGGGGGGCTGAAAACCAGGGGGTTCGGGCCCTGGGTTTGGTGGCTGGGGGGGCCCGGCAACATGTGTCAGGCAGAAAGCATGGGTTCATTACACACCCTGCCCAGTGTCTGGGAATTTTAAAAAATTTATGAAAAAACAAAACCCACAGCACGAAATTTCCCCGCTTTTACCCCCGGGAAAGAGTCTCCAATATCGCCTGGTTAATTCGCTCAAAATTTCACCTCCTGTGATTTATGTGTTAACCCTATTTCAGGCGGAGTATGGGTCAGGGCACAAATTTCCCACCGCCCCAAAACCCCCCCTCTACCAAATCCTCCCCATCGCTACGTACACCCTTTCTTCAGTATTCCCGTGTGTTTTTGTTTTTTGGTTTCTGTTAATTACCTCACCAAGAAATAAAGGTCCCAAACTAAAAGAGACCCATAGGTTCTGATTAACTACGTCCTTCAAGACTTTTTTAAAGATAGGCACCCGGGAAAAGGGAAACTGCCCCGCCGACGGAACACTCCCCCCGTCGTTGAGTTTTCCAATTCTTGATATTACGGGACCCAATATATACTTTTAAAATAGGGTTTTTAAACCCGGGGTTTCTGCATCCAGGATAAAATTTACCGGCAATAGCTTGACCCATTTATTTAGGTTAAGATAGGTGCCAATGTCCAGGTTGGGTTAGTTTAAACCCACGCCCGGCGAGAGTAAAAACCGGCGCCGAGGAATGGACCCCTGGTCAAAAAGGGGAAAGCCTGTGACACATAAATATTTTTAAAAAGGCCCAGGGAACAAAGGGTTTTGTAAGAAGTTTTAAAGGGAAGGATTAGTTACAGCTTTAGAAAAAGGAAATTTGGGGTAATTTCTGATGGGAATACAAATTTGTGTCTTTTTAGGGTTTTTTGCAAGAGTAGGTTTTATAATGGACGAGAACTTCGCGGCCCGTTTTCAGAGAATGGGACTAATTTTTCCTACCCCTAAAAAGGGGTTCCCTTTTTCTAATGGAGATACGTAGTTTTTTTTTTCCCCGGAAAACCCAATATAAAAAAAAATTCATACCAAAATTTTATGCAGGGTTAAAAGGTTTGGGTTTAGGTTTCACCTATAATATTAGGTTGGGTTTATACTTAGGGGTTTAAGGTTGGGTTTTAAAGTTTCTTTAAAAAAACCTAAAAGGTTAGGTTTGGTATTTTTCATTAAATTTATTTCCCCCTTTTTATTGAGCCCCAAACTGACGGAGGGCCCAAGTTTTAGTGTTTTTTTCTGGGGAAGATAGTTTTTTTAATGGAAACGGGCGACCAAAAATTTTTTCCCGGGGTTTGGGAAAGGGAAAATTTTTAAATTTTTTTATTTTTAAATAGGGGTTTTCCGGAAAAAAAAACTATCCCCTTTTAAAAAACACCTTTTGTAGGCCAGAAAAAATTGGGCCCGGTGTCTTGAAAAAAAAAAGGGAAGTCCCGCCATTATTCCCGGGTCGGGGGAATGGGGGGGGGGCATTTTTGCCCGGAAGTACAATAGGGATCTTGGTTGAAACTGCATATTTACCAATTTTTAATTACAAGGGGAAAATACTGATGGTTATGGAAAATTTAAAATTTAAATTTCTTCAGAAAAAACCCCCAAACCCTTACGGGAGGGTAGGTGTAACTCTTTTTTTAGGGGATTATTATTGTGTACACCATTTTTTTTTTTTTTTTTTGGGGGGGGGGTAACCTTTCTAATTTTTCATTTAAATGTGAAAATTAGAGTTGGGTTAGTTCCCCCGGTATTATTCCAGATGAACTTTCAAATTTCACTTTGGTGAAACCAAACAAATTTTTTTTTCTGGTGATTTTTTATGTTTTTTTGGATTATTTTGCTAACCTTTCTGTCGCAAAAAAATTTTTTCCTTTTTACTTAGGAAAAGGTTAATTTTAGGTATAGGAAGGGTTTTGGGTTAGATTTTTTTTAAGGTTAGGGTTACGGGGTTGGCTCGGGTAAACCCGACCCAACCAGGGCCCAAATTTTGGGGGTTTCCACCCCCCGAAAAAAATTCGGCTGCGGTGGGCGGGGGCCCTGGTTTTGACGGAGAAAGCCCGTGCCCGTGGAACGAACGGGTTTTTTAGGGGACCATAAACAAACCCCTTTTTTTTTCACTTAATAATAAAAATAACGGTAGATAAGGGGTTTTCTCATATCAAAAAAGAAAAATTTTAATAAAAGTACGAAAGGTGGAAAAAAGAAAAGCAAATAAACCCGGATAAATATTTTTTTTAATAAAACCCAAAAAACATAAGATAAGATCAAGTGGGTTCAGCCCATTGTTTTTTGTTTTAAGGGGGGGTTGGGGCAAGGTGAGTGAGAATTATTTTTTTTAAAGAAGAAGTCTCACCCACCAGTAAAAATTTTAATATACCCCCGTTTTAGCTTTCATACGAAACCCTTTAACCAACTTTAATAGTAGTATAATTTTCAAAACCCACATAAATAAAATTTTTGGGGTTAGTAAATTTTTTCTTTCCCCATAAAAATTTTACTTTTAATTTTTTAGGTTAAAAAAGCAATGTGGGGAGAATCTTAGATGGGGAATGATAGGATAGGTGAGTGTAATTGGTAATGTGGGATTTTTAATTTTTCGGTTTAATAATTCGCTTTCAAGTTTTTTAAATTTCCAAAACCCTTGGGCTTTTTTCTTATGAACTTTTTCGTGCATCTAACTAAAAGCCATATCAAACCATCCCCTTTTAAAAAATTTAATTTAAACTTTTTTCAGTATCAGGGAATTTCTTGGGGCAATGGAACACGACAGGTTTGCATTTTGGAAAGGGTCTTGGGAGATCGGTTTGATCCCCCTAGAGAAAAAGGTTTTCTCAAATTAACGGACGGGGGGGGCCACTAGATTAATTTTGGGGATTTTTCGGGGGCCGCGGGCAGATATAATATATATAAAATTATAAAATTTTATATATATATATATATATATATATATATATAAAAATATATATATTATATATATTATAAAATTATATATTATTTTAATATATATATATATATATTTTATATATAAAAACAGGAATGGACAAAAGGGAAAAATAATGTGTAAAAAAAATACTATGTTACAACAATAACATACCTGATCAGTGGGACACGTTTTGCCTGCCTGGAGTTGCATTTTCCGCTCTATGTTAGGAGGGCGGGTTTGACAGACACACTTCTTTCCTCTTAAACAGCCAGAAATTTATTCCTTTTTTTATTTTTTTTATATTTGTGAGGGCTGAAAAACCCAGTTCACACAGATATGAGGTTAAAAAATTGCAAGAGAAATTTTCGGGGCCCCTTTTGGATATATTTGGGTTTTTTCGTTTTCCATTTGAATCCAGAAGCTTTCAAAGGGCCCAAAATCCAGATATTGCATTTTTAAAGTGTGCGGTCTTAGGATGTTGATTAGTTCCTTTTCTTAAAGGATGCAAAAGTTGGGGTTTTGTAAAGGGATCGAGAACGAAGGGATTTCCAGCCAGCCCAAAAATTTCAACAAAAATTTTTGGGAAAAATTTTTTTTCTATTTTCCCTTTTCCTAGCTTTCAAGGTGCTGCTTAATGAGGGGGGAACAATGTCTGTATTTTAGCTTCACATTTTTTTAAAAACATGTCAATCTTGTTCCCACTCCCCCTTTTTCATTCAGAGCCAAATTTTTTTCAAACCAAGGTTTCCCTTTTGCCCAGAAGATTTTTACCATTTTTTCATTTCTTCCTTGCATACTTTGCTTTAAACCCTTTGTTCAGATGTTAAAATATGTCTGCCAAGAGCATAATTTTGCACCCCAAAATTTCTCAGCAAGTAATTCGGAAAACCCGTTTTTTTTCCTAAAGGGAAAAGAAAAGGAGCTTTTCCTCTCTCGTTAAATGCACCCGGGATAACATTTTCCCTTTGAAAACCCCCCGGACTTCTGTGTGGAGGAGAAGACCTTCTGAGGAGACCCCCATTTTTCAAAAGAGGGAAAAATTATTTTGGGATGTTTTGGGTTTTTGGTTTAAAGAAAGTTTCCCCCTTTTTTCAAAACACATAAAAGAACAAACTTTTTTTCTTGCCCGGGGTTTTTTTAGCAACAAGAGCTTCATGGTGCAAGAAACCCAATGGGTAGAAAATAAAAATCGGGGTTCCCCTTTTGGACAAAGGGACAAAAAACCTTTTCCCCCCCCCCCCCCGATCCCCCCATGGATGGACAGCCATCTGTGAAAATTTTCCTACACATAATTTCCATGACAAGCCCTTTTTTTTTAAAGGGATTCTGTCACTGTAAAAAAATTCCCTCCTGTCCAAATGTTTTGTTTGAAACCCATTTTTTTGCAGCGTAAGAAATTTCAGTTTTTTGTTATAAAGCAACAAAGGATGAACACTAGAAAAACTGAGGTTTTCCCCAATGTCCTGTTGATTCATCCGCGGGTAAAGCATTCATTTTTCCTTTCACGAGTTCCACCCTTTTTTTTCAATATCGACGAATTTCTTTTTATTCGTCTTTTCCAATCGTGTCGTCTTTCGAGGGGAATTTTTTTCACTTCCTTTTTAGCCTCATCCCCCAAAAAATGTTTTCACCCAAAGCACAGCCCAAATTTGGGAAAGGGAAATATGGGGCTTGCAATTGGGGAAGGGGTTTTCATTTGTTTTTCTGTTGCTCTGACCTTAAAAAGCCTTTCTTTCTGGCCTTTTCTTTCCCCTTTACCTTTTTCTCAAACCCCAAACCTTTGTTGTTTGTTATCTTTCAAGAGTCTTTTAAATAAAACTAAAAGGGTTCTGAGAGAGGGGACTTGTTTTGTTTTTAAATGTTATTTCATAAAGCCCCCACTGAAAATAGGATGCTCATTTTTATTTATCATCCTTTTTTCCCTTTTTTATGTCCCCTAAAAAAAATTCACCTGAACCCCGTAAAAAAAACTGTAAGTTGGTAAATCAGTAAAAACCACAGGCTGCGGTCAGACTGGTTTCAGTCTTTTAAAGTACTCGTTCAAAAACGCATTGTGGGGGAAACGGGAAAATATTTTTTTAAGATGAAAAAACTTATTTTATTTATTCTCTATTTTTTACTTTTATCCTCTAACCCCAAAATACTTACAATATTATAAAAGGACCTTGCATCTACCTGCCCAGTTACAAAATTAATCATTTTTTACGATTTTCCATCTTCAATTTTAAAAAAAAAAAAAACCGACCTCAAAGCGCAAAATACCCCTTTTCTATAAAAAAATTTCGGGGGCGGGACCTAGGGGGGTTCCCCCGGGGCAAAAAGTGCGCCGCGGCGGCCGGGAGGTTTTAGAAACACGCTTTTGGGTCTAGATGTCGTAAAAAACCACCCCCTCGGTATTACCCCCTACCCGCCATGAATCCCCCGCAGCTCTGTGAGGAGCAGGATTTCCCGGGTCCCCCATTCCTTTTTTTGGGAAAGATTCTAAAAGGGAAACATTTCCCGTGGTTAGGTGACCTGTTTTCTCACAGTTAGATTACTTAAAAATTTCCCCCTAATCCCTAAAGCCCGACAACCAAAAAAAAGGTTTTAAAAAACCAACTTAAGCAATGCATACCTGAAAACAAGTACTTATGTACTATACGCAGTGGTATTTTTAAAAATAAACTTTTTTTTATTTCATCCACTGCTATTCTAATAATGCTCACGCTTCCAAAATTTTTTCAAATTAATTATCAGCAAGGGAAAAATTTTTTGGATAGGTCTTGTCTTTTCCCCGTTTGTAATTTAAAAATGAGACTCCTACAGTGTTTAAATCATCCCTTTTTTTAAATTTTTTAAAATTTTTAGTATATTAAAAGTTGTAAAAGGTTTTTTTTTTTTTTGAAAAAGTAAGGGGTTTGAATTTGGGGAAATTTTACGTACAAGGTTATTTTGGGAAATACTGAAACATAACTCAGCGACTCGGAGTACAAAAATTGAAATTTTGAATTGCTAAAATTTTTTTTCGTATACCCATTCTGTAGGGGCCCTTTCAACGGGTCATGACCCCCCCTTAGCTGTACGGGCTCCCCCTGCGCTTTTCCAAAAATTTAGGGCTTACACAGAACAAATTTTTCCCTGCACCCTACCCTTACCCCCTCCTTTTCAAAATGTGTGGTTTACGTTTACGACAAACCATTATGATTTCAAATTTTATGTTAGAAATTTTTAGTAATTCCCTTCCAAAATTTACTTTACACGGGGGAAGAACTATTTCCCTAAAAGGGCCCCCTTCCATTTTTTTATCACCCTAAATACCTCAAAAAACCAACAATTTTTTTAAAAAACTAGGGAAAGAAATCGTTACAGTGACCCTCTCCCCTTTTTAGACGAAACTATATTTTTTTGATAGAATATGCTGTTTTAAAAAGAATCTTTACCTTTGGTTTTTTTGTGACAATCCTAGATTTTTTTTTTCCCCCTAGGGCCCCCCCCCGTAAAAAAATAGTGATCCCAGTTTTTTTTCGATTTCCCAAAAAAAGTAAAAATGAACGGGACTGCGCGGTTTATTTTCTTTAGAACTGACTAGTTTTTTTTTGCCTAAAATTAAATGCTTTTTTTAAAATATTTTTATTTTCCCGGAAAAAACCCTTTTTTTTTTTTTTTTTTCACCAAAAACCTTTCGGTTAAATTTTTTGAAAAACAAGGGATTCCTTTTAGAAAAGGCACTAAAATTGTCCAGGAAATAATAAGCATGTCTCAAAAAAACAGGAAGTAAAGGAATTTTACGGAAACAAATGATTCCCGCCCCGCATTCCCCCACCCCCCCGAGTGACCGCTCTGTCTAGAATATTATTTACAGAGACCCCCAGCTTTTGCCCAACCCCCCTGCCCGGGGCCATTTTTAAATTAACCGAACTGAACCAAAACCCCCCCCTTGGGCCCCCCGGCGGGGTTATTTAAAATCACCCGAACCTTTTAAACCCAACCTAAAAAAGGGTTTGGGGGGCTATTTTAATTTCTTTCAATATGTATATAAATTTTGAAAGGGTTTTCCGGAAGTTTATTAAAACTGGGCAGCATACTGAAAAAAAAAAATACAGAAAAAAAAGTAGTAAAACGGCGGGAGCAAACCCCGCATTTCCTTTGTCCATTATAACCCCAAAAAACTCTCCTGGGCAACTGTGGGGGGGGTGGGGGGTGCGCAGAACCTCCTGCTAAATTAAAATAAAACCCAACGGGCATTTATCACGTAAACCTAACCTCAGTGGGAGTTTTCGCCCCCCCTTTCCCCAAACCCCCCTTTGGTTTTTTTTTAATTTCCCGGGAAATTTTTAGTGGTTGCCCCTAAATCTCCCCCTTCCCCCAAAAAAAATTTTGGGGGCCTGTGGGAATGCGGGTTTTCCCGGGGGGGGGAACAAAATTTTTGCGTCGGAAAAATATAATTTAAGAGTTGGTAGGGAGCTAAAAATTTCCCCAGGGTCTAGGGTAATTTCCTTATATTAGAGAAAATTTTTCATAACCCCAAAAAAAACCTAACGTAGCCAAATTTTAAAACCCAACCCCTTTGCTGGGGGCTTGACCCCCCGATAACCCAACCCAAACCCAAAACAAACCCAAAACCAAAAATAATCTAATCTAACCCAAAATTTAAATTTCCTTTCCTAACCAAATCTAAACCCAAACCCCCTAGCGAGGGTTTGGGAGGGGGGGGTTTTGACACTTGGTCATCATTTTGTGAGGATCGTCAAAGGGTTCCCCACGTCTCTGGACTCGAAGAAAACCAATACAAATTTTTCCCCAGATTTAGGGAATTTTTTTTTTCACCCCCCAACTCAAAAAATTTTGTGGTTTCCCAAGCATTTTTTTACCACACCCAAAAATCCCGCATTCCCCCAGGTCCCCAAGGCCCCGATTTGTGAGAGAGGGGGAGTATGGGGGAAACACTAAAAAAAAATACCTTTTAATTTTCCCACGGCTGTTGTTAGGTGTTATAATTATCCTGATAGAAACAAACGCTCAGTTTAAAACCCCCCACCGACGTGTATTTGGGTTTTTTCTGACATATAGCCCCGGTTTTTTGGAACCCCGTTTGCCGATAAAACTCGCCGAAACGCCAACCGAAAACTCTCGCCGACAGGGGGGGCACTCGCCGACGTGGAAATTTTTTGGGGACAGTTCCACTGGTAAGGACCGTTCACTAACCTAAAACCCTTTATTTTGGCCCAAATAGCCAAAATAAACTAACCAAAATTTAACCCAACCCCAAGATTAAAAATAGAAAATTGCCCGAAATAGGAAAACACGCCGAAAATGAAAAATTTGGGAAAATCCCCCGACGTCGGCGAGAATTCCCACCGGGGATCGGTTTCCCGGTAAACCAAAAAGCCTACCCTTTCACACTCGTTTTGGGAGAACCCATAAAACAGTAGAAAGGTTTAAAAAAAACTTTAAAACCTGGGGGGTCTTTCTTAAAACCCGAGCCCCCCGTCCCCCCCGCAGTTAATGGATAAACCGGGGGGTTAAACCGGGGGGGTTTTTGTCCCCTCTCCCCCGGGGGGGTTTTAATTTTTAAGCCTAAAAAGGTGAATGGCCAGATCCTTTACAGTAAAAACGAAGAATCATTGCATATGTGTAGAATCACCAGGGGCACATCCCTACAGGCTTTTTTTTGTTGTGTTTTTTTAGCAAAAGTCATGATTTTTTTTAAGATTAAACCCCGTATCAGGTGACAGGCGTGCAAAACGAACTTTTTGATTCAAAAATAATGATAAATAAAATCATGAGACATATTTACTTAATTATGGAGGTTGATATTTAAAATTTAAATAAAATTTGTTTGTAAAAAAAAGCACGGGGTAAGCCCCAAAAACCCCCATCATGTAAACGTGGAGATGATTGGCTGTTCGGACACGAGACCCCCCTGGGGGCTACCCGCGGCAATGGGCCTCCGGGAGTTACTAAATGTTTTTCAAATATCGTTTGCCGGAAAACAGTTTTTGGGCCCTCTCTCGTAGCGGTCCCAGTAAAATTCGACCCGTAAAAGGGTTTTCGCTGGTAAGTTTTTCTTGAAACCGGGCCCCCTTTATGGCAAGGGGTCGTCCCCCAAAAACAACACACACACCCCCTCTCTCTCTCCCCTCCCCTCTCCCCTCTCCCCTCTCTCTCTTATCCTCGCTCTTCCCTTTTTTTCTTCTCTCTTTCTCTCTCTCTCTCTCTCTCTCTCTCTCTTCTCCCCTCTTTTCATTTTTCTCTCTCTCTTCTCTCTCTCCTTTTCTCCCCCTCTTTTCTCCCCTCTCCCCCTCCCCTCTCTCTCTCCTCCCCTTTTCGCCCCTCTCTCTCTCTCTCTCCCCTTCCCCCTCCTCTCTCTTTTCTCTCCCCCTCTCTCCCTCTCCCCTCTCCCCTCCTCTCTCTTCTCTCTCTCTCCCCTTCTCTCTCTCTCTCTCTCTCTCTCTCCCCCCCTCCCCCTCTCCCCTCTCTCTCTCTCTCTTCTCTCTCTCTCCCCCTCTCTCTTGTAGTGTGGGGTGTTTTTTCGCCAGTATATTTTTTTTCTTTTGATAGTTATGTTATGCAAGAGGCAAACAAAGGGACTACCATAATCACCACCCCTGTAAATTTTTGATAAGTTATAGAGTCCTTTTACTCCATCTGTTTAAAAAGAAAATATTAATAACCTCTAGATAACTTCCCCCTTTTCCACCGCGGCCCTCTGGTGAACCTTTTGCCACCCTCCCTCCCCAAGTGAATTAGTCATAACCCCGTCGGTGTCTCACACAAGCCTTTAGCTGAGGGGAAGGGAGAAATTTACGAGATTTCCCAAGCGATTTTAAAGAGAACTACGGTCGGGGGGGGAAAGAAAAGGGCAGAAGGAACAGAGAGACAAATAATAGCAGGCGGGAGAAGTTAGGGGAGGGTCCCAAACTTTTTTGTCCATCGGCCCCTTTCTGGGGGCCCTGATCGATTTTTAGACCCCCAAGCATTTCTTTTACGAAATTTCATAAATAAAAAAAAAAAATCATAAAGGGAATGTACATTTTTTTTCAAAGTAACCAAATTTTATGGAGCTGTGTGGTCTTTGGTGAAAAGATAAGATTTATCTCGCACAAACTTTTCAATTGGCCCCACGCTGCCAATGTCTATGGGTGACAACCATACTACTACCACAACTGATACTATTACTGCTAAATAAGAAAATCATTAAGAAATATCTAAATCGTACCTTTCTTTTAACTTTGTGGTACTCATCATGCCACTTTTGACCACCCAGGTGTTTGTCGACCCCCTATGACCCCAAAGACATTTATCAACCCTCAAAAAGTTCCATCGACCTCTGGGAGTCGATATTGACCCCTTGGAGGTCCCTGAGTTAAGGAAACGAACAAACAGCGTGAGGATGAAAAATTTGCAGAGACTTGTGTTTAAATAAAGATTTTTGGGAAAACTTCCAAACCTCGAGATTACAAGAACAAGTGAGTAAATAGATGATATGGCAGAAAAAACAAGAATATGAGTCTGTAAACATAAGAAGTTGACTTGGAGACTGGGGAGAATAGGAAAAGAGAGAACATTGAAGATATATTAGCAGATATATTAGCAGGAAGGGTAATGGTAATGAGTAAGAAAAGTGGGCGAGAGAGAGCAATCAGCAGAGGATGGATCAGCCGATGGAGATCAGGGGTGAGGAGTTGCCGTGTGTGCACGAGTGTGTGTTTGTAGGGGGGTGGGTTTACAGAAAATGTGTTATTATTGGACCTTTCCTCATGATGGGATCACATGACGAATTATTGAAGGGGCCAGCCAACTAGTAGAGAAGAGAAAAACACTCCTGGACTTGAGACGGGGAAGCAGAACCAACCACCCAAAAGGGATGAGGAGGACTCGTCCAGAAGATATAAATACTTTTATGCGTGTAAAAATAGTTGTCTTGGACAGCGGTTGTATTACACTGGACAGACGCGTGCACGACGTCA
>JACEEZ010004927.1:40000-57500 GCA_016584305.1 Chionoecetes opilio | reverse complement strand
TCATTCTTCCAAGGAAAGTCGACCACAGCCCCACCTTATTCCCTCTTCCTGTCTCACACATCAAGGAGTGCCCACTCACACGGAACCTTATAAAAGACAGTCTGTTTTCACTGACTGTGTGCTTCACTCTATAAATGTTATGAACAGAAACATTGGGTTTATGTCTTTATATTATGTTAGGCCACTCGAAGATTCACTGCGTGCAATGTTGTACACGACATCATCCCTGACACTATTTAGGTTCTTTGGGTCGCTGATAATGAACTCTCGTACCATCCTTTATGTCACTATATTTGTATTACTTAATAAAAACTCATCAAAAGAAAAACATGGATCCATCATTTTGGTATTACATTGGCCCCAACTACTGGTGTCACTTTAAAAATCAAGCCTGTCCAATTCNATCATAATATATATATATATATATATATATATATATATATATAAGCTTCATCGCTTCACTATCAAATTCCATGGATTATTACAATATGATCAGAAACATAATCTTGCTATAAAGCAATAAAAATGCCCACGAGACACCACGTTTAATGGCAAGAGTCGCCCTCCCCTCACGCCCTTTGCTGTGCCAGGATATTTTGCCTCCCTCAGCCCGGTGCTGCTCCTCGCCACACCCTCAGCCCGTTGCTGCTCCTCGCTACTCCCTCAGCCCGGAGCTCCTCCTCGCCACTCCTCACCCTACAAGTGCACTCCCTCAGCCCGGTGCTCCTCCTCGCCACTCCTCGCCCTACAAGTGCACACCCTCAGCCCGGAGCTCCTCCTCGCCACTTCTCGCCCTACAAGTGCACACCCTCACAGGAACAATGGCGACGTTAGACTTTGAGGAATTGGTCCAAGAGATAATCTGCCATTGGCGTGCCTGATTATTCAGCTTGTATATTTTTGCTTCTTGTTGAGTCAAACGTATATTAAGGTGTTATAGGCAAACCTGCTTCGCACATTTCAGTAGACTTGTGTGAGAAGAAAGGGATAAATAAAGATCATCTATATTATGTAAGCAAAGGTATACTGTTTTAAGTGTAGTCCAAATTGTTTAAAACTGTGATGAAAAACACAAGACCTGGATATCACGCCATTCCAGTGCAGATCAGCCGGCTTCACCGCTATTAATTAATAACTAACGACCTTGTTATATACCACACACACACACACACACACACACACACACACACACACACACACATACACACACACGCACACACGCAAAAGGGGGAACTTAAGGGGAACACGCACGTAAGAGGAACTCCGTAGTGTAAGGGATAGCACGCTTGGCTCACAACCGAGAAGTCCCGGGCTCGATCCCGGGCGGAGCGAAGACAGACGGACGGTCTTCTTAAAACTCGAGCCCCTGTCACACCAGCAGTGAATGGGTACCGGGGGTTAGCCGGGGGTTTGTGACCGCCTCCCGGGGTGGTGGCTTCCCCAACACTAAAAAGATGAATGAGAAAAATAAATGTTGATATGGAGACGGGGCCATACGAGCATTGCTCTGGCCCTGTAAAATACAACTAGATGAATACAACTAGATGAATATACACCGCACACACGTACACACACACACACACACACACACACACGCACACACACGCACACGCACACACGCATACACGCACACACACGCACACACCACACACACGCACACGCCACCGCAACACACACACACCCACACGCACACGCACACGCACACGCACACGCACACGCACACGCACACCACACACACACACCACACACACACACACACACGCACACACGCACACACGCACACACACACACCCCACACACCCCACGTATACTTGCCCCCGCCCACGCTGTCACAAGCCAACAGTCTTGTTTCTCTGCCCGCCACTTCACATTGTGGACATTAGACCACCAAATAATTTCACTGATAAAGGTATCGCGGGGTGAAAAATACACACAAGTTAGTTAGGTCCTACTGCCCCGGGAAACAATATACAGTAAATTTGGCAAAGGCAAAGGTAAAATGTGTTTTTGAAAATTATTTTTCACCTCACATGCTTTTACTTCCTGGTATGTCGTAACACTATTTCTCTTTAGTATGGAATCATCGTTGTTTAAGGCATGCGGCGTAGAGCTAAAACAAAGCAAGGAATAAGTATCTTGTAGTATTTGTTTCTTTTCAGTGACGCAGCTCGCCGGTCAGATAATCAAGCCTTACAAGGCTCCCGCGATCGCTGATGATTATGTCATTGCCGCCACACCCTGCGGGGCTCCACTCGGCGATCCAGGCGACCTTTGACATAAAACTTAAATATTCCATCATGAAAAGCGAAAATGTAAACTCTCTAACGTAATTTAGGATTTTCGTCGATTATAGCTTGTTAATTGAAGGTATGACAATGACGCTTGTTTGACTTTGGAGGTTTCGTTTAGCATGTAACAAGGGGCGGCAGGGATCCTAGTATATATACACATCACATTAACTTTATGCTTCACAACATCATAACATCAACAGAGGAAATGTGTGGTGACAGCTGTCTAATGGTGCTTAAAATCTACCCAAAGTAGTCTGAGCATCAACAGGTCAGCGAGTATAGCGGCAGACTTGGTCCCTATAGAGAACACCTTTATTTCTATTGAATGAGACCAGACCAGGTTTCCAAAGCCTATAATTGTAGATGCCTATATCTAACGTGGATGCGAAGGCGGGTTGGGCATCGTTCCATACAGAAGCATCAGTGGCAGTTATGGTCCAGTAAGGCCTTTGTTCTCTGTATATCCGTACCTGTGATATGGAGAGCGTATACGTGTGTGTGTGTGTGTGTGTGTAGTGTTTGTGTGTGTGTGTGTGTGTGTGTGTTGTGTGTGTGTGTGTGTGTGTTGTGTGTGTGTGTGTGTGTGTGTGTGTGTGTGTGTGTGTGTGTGTGTGTGTGTGTGTGTGTGTGTGATGCAACTCTCTAAGTCTTCTTTCCTCCCTTGCGATATAAAGAATGTGATTCACGATAAACAAGTCCGCCCATACCTGCCGCCTCGCCCAGTAATTAATTTCCGGGTAAACAAGGTAGCACACGCAGGTGGGAGCCCCGGTAAACACGCTAATCACACACACAACAACACACACACACACACACACACACACACACACACACACACACACACACACACACACACACACACACACACACACGTATAGGAGTATATATATATATTGCTGTGAATAGACCAGAAAAAAAGATGATACATCTGTATAAAAAAAACTTGATAGATATAGCCAGATAAGGAAACGGTATACCGTCTCCTTATCTGACACTAAGAAACTAAGACTGTATCTATGACACTAAGAAAAAAAAGGTGCAAAATGTGTTACACCTTTTCCACCTTCAATAAGGGTGCACAGTTGCCCCAGAGAGCTTCACAGAGAGGTGTCACTCGGGCCGCGCCATTTTGGATTTTGAACAGGTGACGCCGCTATGCGGATGGTGCAATCCGTCAAAAGTGTCACAATGCTTATATCATTACTGTGCACGGTGTTGTGCCTTTTCATGCCCTAAGACGCAAATATATGTAGGATTACGTTAAAAGAATGAACTGAAGTGGTATTGATGGATGTATTTTTTTGTTAATACATCTTTTGTTCCTTTTGTATTTCATACCAAAGCATTCCAATAAATTGTCTCCAATCTTAATACCCTCTTCCCCCCAGACACATTTTGTTTTAGCTGAAGTCAAAATGGGTGGTGGGTGGTGATGGGTAATGGGTGAGTGAATGGGTGGGGGTGATGGGTAATGGGTGTGGGGTGATGGGTGAGTGAATGGGTGTGGGGTGATGGGTAATGGGTTGGGGAATGGGTTGGGGGTGATGGGTAATGGGTGAGGGAATAGGTGGGGGGTGATGGGTAATGGGTGAATGAATGGTTGGGGGTGATGGGTGAGTGAATGGGTTGGGGGTGATGGGTAATGAGTGAGTGAATGGGTGGGGGTGATGGGTAATGGGTGTGGGGTGATGGGTATGGGTGAGTGAATGGGTGGGGGATGATGGGTATGGGTGAGTGAATGGGTGGGGGTGATGGGTAACGGATGAGTGAATGGGTGGGGGGTGATGGGTAATGGGTGAGTGAATGGGTGGAGGGTGATGGGTAATGGGTGAGTGAATGGGTTGGGGGTGATGGGAAATGGGTGATTGATTGATTTAATGCCAAAAAGGTGAATGTGTCAGACAAGGGAAATGGGTGGGCGAATTAATGGGTGTGGGGTGATGGGTAATGGGTGAGTGAATGGGTGGGGGGTGATGGGTAATGGGTGAGTGAATGGGTGTGTGGTGATGGGTAATGGGTGAGTGGAGAATTCCCTCCCTTCTTTGATTCCTTATTTCTTTCCTCGTCAGTTCCTCTTCTGACTCTCTTCATCCTCCAATTTCTTCCTTACTCCTTATTCCTCCTTTCCTTCTCTCATATCTCCTTCCTTCCCTCTCTCCCACCTTCCATTATCACCCCATCATCACCAAAAGGAGAAGAGATTCTCCCTCTATCTGCACCGGCGACTGTCAGTGCTTGCACCAACCGCTAGGATCGCTGCCGTCCATGAAATCAAATTTGCGCGCCATGTTAAATCACCCGAGTGACACCTCGCGGTGAAAGCTCTCTGGTTGCACCCTTAAGGGGGGTTGCACCTTAAGAGGTGCAACTATGCACCCGTATGGGTGCAACTTTGCACCTTAAAAGTGCAAAATATGTGACCCATTTTGCACCTTTAAAGGTGCAAAGTTGCACCTTTTTTTCTTAGGATGTAGGACGCCTGGACATACCTTTGTTGATCGACAAGTCAATATTAGTAAATTTCGCCTCAACACATGCGCAGTTCGCGTTTTCTTTTGTTAGTAAGCAAAGGCGGACTGCACCTCGTAAACAGACTACTGGTCACACGACACCGGTGTCGCGTTGTGTTGTTGTTGTTTCTGCTGTTATTGCTGTTGTTTATGTTGTTGTTATTGGTATAGTTTTTACTGTTGCTGTTGTTGGTGATGATGGTGTTGGTGTTTAATATTGAGTTTATTTGATGGTAAAAAACTATAGTGCACTGATATCTTTTATAGTGGTGGTGGTGGTGGTGGTGGTGGTAAGGATGATACAGGAATGATATGGATGGCGTATCATGAGTGTTGTGACGGTAACGATTATGGAAGTACTAGGAACAGTGGCGATAATGTCATAACAATACTGGCGGTGGTACAAGTAATGATGATGATGATGATATGGGAAAATTGGGAAAAGGATATCATGCCCCTAAAGAAGATAGGGACATGGAAGTTACGAGTGAAGAATGAGAGGAATGAAGTATGCTAACTGAAATTACTCACGGGGCAATATCAAAACATACTTATATACTAAATATAAAACAAATAATAAATAAGTAGGGCCGAAGTTATCGAGTTGGGCAGTTGATGCTAAGTTTTACCTAGTTTAGTAGTTTAGTAGTAGTAGTAGGAGGAGAAGAAGGAAGAGGAGCATTTGGTAGATACGGGCAGGCAAGAATATCAACAACACCACAACGCTAACATTTCCAGATAACATTCCCGCCTCACACCAACAACGACCAACGGGATCCATTTCCCTCACGAGTCAAGTCTCCGCAATGCCCTGAAACAAACCTACGAAACAACACATGAAAACACCGGTAATTAAAAACGGCCGACTGGATCACACAATTTTTTTACATCACAAAGGACTGGCCAAGCACAAAAAAAAGTAACAAAAAGCCCGCCTTATGGAAAGACTTCAGCTTTCTGTTTTCAGATTTGTGGCCAACAGTTATTATTAATTTATTATTTATTATTATTATTAATTTACAAAATATTCACACACTTGATGTTATAAGAGAAGATAATTATCAACGGATTCAAACGAATATTGTCTATTGTTTGAAATAAGTGTTTTTATTCATGTCTATATTTACCTTTTTCTTACTTTGACATATTTGATTGATTTATTCACTTATCATATCCTTAGGACTGCTTTGACATTATCTATCGCAAATAATCTCTGGCGCTCTAAAAAGCTTATACGTGAGTCAGAGCTTAATGGCAGAAATGACGATATTATTAATGATAATAAGGATATTTATGATGATAAAATAATGATGATAATATGATTAAAAATATAAATAATAATAACAACAATGCCGAGTATTTTCCTACATCATGTACGTACCGACAGTAATAGTGATAATAGTAATGATGATAATGATGATATTGATAAAATTAATAATATTGTTGAAAAAAATAGTCATAATAATAATGATGATAATTATAATAATACTACAAAATAAATATATTAATAATGCAAATACTAATGATAACAGTAGTAGTAATAGCAATGCTATGAGGACGTTGTGACAGGTGGTGGCAGGTGGTGATGGACAAACGGACTGAGGAATAAATGTTGATAAATGTTGTATTCCCGTGAAGCAGCCTTTGGGCAAAGCTGAACAAGGATGATATATGACACATTTCTCAGCGAGTATTTTCCTACATCATGTAAGTACGTACCGACAGTAATAGTGATAATAGTAATGATGATATGGATAAAATTAATAATTATGTAATTAATAATAATAATAATAATGATAATAATAATGATAATAGCAATAAGAATAATATAATCGTACTATAGATTCAAAACACCACAACCTCCCCCCCCTCCTCTCTCTCTCTCTCTCCTCTCTCTCTCTCTCTCCTCTCTCTCTCTCTTCTCTCTCTCTCTCTCTCTTCTCTCTCTCACACACACACACACGCACACGCACACGCACACGCACACCACACGCACACGCACACGCACACACACACGCGCGCACGCACGAACACACCACACGCACACGCACACACACACTCACACTTTCTCCTTCCACTGGTTTGCAGTTCAACTTTCCTGCCGTTTCGTAATCTTCGTATTGTTTTTTCACTTGTGTCTCCAGTGTTCAATCTCCATATTCACGTGTTTGTGAGTAAATACTCTCATATATACTACAACATATATTACAACTAAATACGTAGAAGCAATACATGTGTCCACCATAACCAGTAAAGCTAAGGTTCCCAGAGTTGGGTGCGACTCGCTGACCACCGAGCCAGCCTCTACACCGCCACGCCTGGTGTTCACATGACACTACTTAATCATTGTTTTGTTTACCTCACAACCATTATGTAAGCTACTATTCACTCCATTTGGTCTCCAGAAATAGGAAGGAAGCATATAGTTTAGTGCGAGTGAGGAATAAAAGTTCGGGTGATGTGTACATATATATCTTCCTTGCATTGTTCGTGGGTGCTCTATAGCTCAGTGGTAAAGTGTTGCTGTTTCTATGCAAAACATTGGGTTCGAGTCCCCCACACTCCAATAACAGTAATCTTTTACCAACCTCGGACCCGCCACCTCCCCGTCCATGGATCTGCCTTTCTGTATTTTATTGAACCCTTAATTTGTAGGAATATTAATAATTTCACCTTCTATCTATAAATCTTCAGTTAATAGTGTTTCTTTTTGTAAATCAAAATTAAATTATATTAAATTTAAGTTATATATGCTTAGCTTAGTTATATAAGCTTTTTTCGCTTAGAATTAAGAAGCTTAAATGTGTCTTTGTTGGTGTGCACAGGGTGGGTGTGGGGGAGCGTGTGTCGCAGGCTGAGGGCGGCAGGTAAAAGTTACACTAGTAACTATAATACAGGTAAACGGTAACAGGTATACATAACAATTATAGTAACTATAATACACAACCTGCAACTTCATTCATTTACATGTATGTGCATTCATTGCAAAGCAATTGGCAAATGAACCAATTAACGCATAATGAGAGAGTAAAAAAACGATTCGCAGGAAGTATAAATTCCAGAAAAGTGTTCCCGTCCTCTCCTCACACGCCTTTCAGCCCCATTTCACAACACATACATGATAAAAAAGCAAAAAAACGAGCATTCATAATCCTAAAGTTAAAGATCGCAAACGAATATTTATTACTCGTATGTTCTTATTACGTGAATATGTTTGTTGTTGTGTTGTCTGTACTTCCTCCAACAGCAGCCTTCCATGGCCTGCCTCCACCTGCCTCGCCTCGCCCTCCTTCATAATAGCGACCCAACAACGGAATTTTTTTTCCCATTTTTTTTTTTTTTAGTAATACTAGCCAATAAAAACTAGATTTGTGTCAAGCAGTCGGGGCAGCATGACGGCCTCTGCGCAGACCCGGTGTCGCGTGAGCAGCAGTCTGTTTACGATATGCAGTCCGTTTACTAACAAAGACTTGTTGATCAACAAAGCCGGACCACTTGACACACGATACCGTGTGTACATCTTGTCGCTTGTGACTGAATGTCCGCTCAAGTAGGGGAGGGTATACTGTTCTATTCTTTCATAGTAAAAACATTCATGAATCGAATAATGCGCTCTGCTCTTGTATTATTGATTAGAAGGACCATTTAATAGCCTTTATGCAGTGAACCATGAGTAAATTTACGGAATACAGCATCTTGCTAATTAAAAAGAAAATACATTTCGATGTGTATCAGATGAATATTGATTGATACCTGTTTGTGGCAGATTGCATTCTTGAACACGGGTAGTTAGGGCCCCATCTCCTGCTCATAGGACATTTCTGTACGAAATTGAATGCCTCATTATCATATATGCTCAAACCCTACCTATAACTGTCGCCGATAGGAATTCTCACCGACGTCCGGTGAGTGTTCCAATTTTTCACGTCGGCGAGTGTTCCTGTTTCTGGGTATAGTTATAGTTCTTAATCTTGAGTTAGTTTGTGTTTTTTTGTTAGTAAACTTTCGCCTCCGCGCATGCGCAGGTCGTGTTCTCCCCCCCCCCCCCTCTTTTTGTTGATAAACAAAGACGGTTTGTTGTCGTACACACTAAGAAAAAAAACGTGCAATTGTGTCACAGATTTTGCACCTTCAATAGGGTACACAGTTGCACCCCTAAGGGGGGTTGCACCTTAAAAGGTGCAACTATGCACCCTTATGGGTGCAACTTTGCACACTTAAGGTGTAAAATCTGTGACCCATTTTGCACCTTTAAAGGTGCAAAGTTTCACTTCTTTTCTTAGTGTTTACCATGCAAATTTAGCTCAGCCCTTTATGTTACAACAAGGTTAATACAACTAGATCAATACACTCCCAAATAACAGGCGCCGATACACCTTGCATACTTATTGAGCTCCAAATGTGCTAGGTGGCTTCTTTGCGCGTTCCATCATAGGATATACTATTGTTATGTAACGTTGTTTTGACGCGATATACTGGCAGCCTGCAAACTACTGACAACTTGGCTGGTGACCCTTATAGCTCCTATGCGTCCCTCTCTCCTACGCTTCTCTCCCATCCTCTTCAGGCGACAAGTAATGAGTAGTAGAGTAATAGAAAGGGAATACAAACGAATTGTGATGTGACTGCTGGGAAACAAATGCACTCAGTGATTAACAGATGAAGTCTTTGACCTGAAAGAGGGACGATGATAAGACAAGATACAATGAGAGAGGAGTAAAAAAAAAGCCAAAACCTCGCCAGCACACCATCTGCCGTCGTCGCCGACATACATTTTTGCGTCTGAACTCATTCTCACTTACGTTCGCAAACACTTTGATACAAATGCACAGGGAAAACAAACATGGTGCACTAATGCCGTTTTCAAAATGGCATAATCTGTAACTGATCAAGCTGCCTTTTTGATGCTTGTGCCTCACAATTTTCCATCAGGACACCTCAATAGTCAATACCAATCATTAGTACACAACCTTGCATTCCTGTCAGGCGCATAACAGCATAGTGATGTGCAGTGATGTGCATGCCAGTCACTGCCTTTCCCAACACTACCCCGCCACGGAGATAAATAATGAATGAGAATATAGTATGTAGCGGAGGGTGCTTCCCACCCCTCAGCAAGGCAAGGCAAGGCAGCACACGTCGCCCCTGCCACGCTAACGATGCAGGTGTGTTGTGTACACTAGTCCAACACTTTGCTCATGATTATCCCCGTTTATACGAGGGAACCCTCGTATACATTGTTTCAGAGTCAGTGAATGTGAATCACGCCTGTTTGCCTTCCGTATTAGGAATAATGAAGGGTTGACACCGACCCACCCACACACCCACACACCCACACCCACACCCACACACCACACCCCACCCACACCCACACCCACACCCACACACACACACACACACACACACATACATTGGAGAGCGGTGGCTGAGTGGTTTAGTTTGGAAGCGATGAGCTCGAGGTCGCGAGTCGAAGTCCCGCCACGAGCAATTCTTTCTTCCATCGTCCGAGTTATCCATTACCATATATCTAGGTATAGCAGTGTACATACTATACTAGGAAATAGACGTCCACACCAAAGATGTGGAAAGTGTCCAAGCTCTCACAGGCTAAAGTCAACTTTAGTTGTAGTAGTTAAGTTTAGTAGTAGGAGTAAACATTTTACAAGCCAATATCCACTCTAGACCTTGCCCCCATTCGTGGAGTAAACATTTTACAAGCCTATATGCACTGTAGACCTTGCTCCCATTCGTGGAGTAAACATTTTACAAGCCAATATGCACTCTAGACCTTGCCCCCATTTGTGGAGTAAACATTTTACAAGCTTATATGCACTCTAGACCTTGCCCCCATTCGTGGAGTAAACATTTTACAAGCTAATATGAACTCTATACCTTGCCCCCATTCGTGGAGTAAACATTTTACAAGCCTATATGCACTTTAGACCTTGCCCCCATTCGTGGAGTAAACATTTTACCAGCCAATATGCACTCTAGACCTTGGCCCCATTCGTGGAGTAAACATTTTACAAGTCTATATGTGCTCTAGACCTTGCCCCCATTCGTGGAGTAAACATTATACAAGCCAATATGCACTCTAGACCTTGCCCCCATTCGTGGAGTAAACATTTTACAAGCCTATATGACAGATTCACCAATCTATTTAGTACCAAAGAATGAATTCGGCTGAAATAGGTGTCCAATAGGGTACGCCGTAGGTCCAATGAAAAGTGAAATATATATTATTTCGAATTTGGCTGGGTGTTTTCTTATGTAAAATTGAATTTCAAGGGTGGTTTGTCCCCTTCAACGTTTTCGTTTGAGCACTTCTTGCTATGCAAAAGTGGACTTTTATATTTAGATGCAAAACATAGCTTAGCCCCGCTAAAGTAACGGCTTCATTTACACCTATCATCAATTCTTGATCGTCTTCTTCAGGAGGGCTTCTCCTTGTAAACCAAGTGGGTCGATTCCCGCAACTAGACAGAGCTCTGGATCCAAGTTGGCCGCCTTTGTTGGCGGTGGACGAGAGATTGCTGAGAGTGAGGTGCCTACGTATCGCGGCGTGATGAAGAGGGGAATCCTTCTCCAAGAACTCAACGGCATCCGAGAAGGTATTGACAAGCGGGGGTACCCAGTGAGAGACATTACGAAGGATCTGACCCCATGGTGCTTCCCCCAGTGGGAAAAAATTTCCAAACGCCCGTTTGCACTCCAGTGGTTGTTATTGACCGGTCCGTGACCAGAAGGGATAGATGATTTTTTGGAAGAAGGTTAATGAAGTGGTGAGAGACAGAGCAACTAAAGCCGTAAAGGAATTCGTGGAGAAGAATATGGACAGACTGTTTGACATAACGGCCTGCCCTCAAAACGATCTTCCTCTGCAAGGACCGGAATCCCACTGCTCCAACCCCAGCTGTGCCACGCGAGAGCACACGTGCAGTGTGACTCCCCCTGGCCAGAAAAGTCCCTACTTTAGACCTGGATGGCTGTACTACAGAGGATAAAAGTTGGGGAGGGAGTGCAATGATGATGACAGGGGTAGACAAGAATGAGACGCATAGACAATGAAAGCAGCAAAAAAAAAGCAGTTGGAAGAGAAGGCTAAGTTGAAGAAGCAGAAGCAAAAGATGAAAAGGTCAGACGTCTTGAGCTGCAGAGAAAATGTTCCGGGGCCAGGCTGAAGATCATCAGGATTCTGAGGATGGGACGGAGGAGTCGTTCACCCTGCCACTCAGAGGAAAAGAGGCAGGAGCAACAGGAGCTGCCATACTGGTAGACCGACTGCTCAGGGAGAGACTGGGGTCCCTGGCACCCCTTGTGATGCAGTACTTGGGACAGGCCAGCTGCAAGAAGAAACACAATGCCAGTCCGGAACCTGGCGCTGGCAAGCATCCGTTCGACTTTTCCCCCACTGCTTGCTGCTGCCTTGGCTTCTGGTTCCTCCGGGACCTTATTGCTGACGGGCCACCTCTCTCCAGACATGTCGTACCTGGTCTCGATCCAAACAACTGAGGGGGGCCCCAGGCAGGATGCCATGGCATCGGCCAGGACCTTGACCAAGGGAAGCACCAGGGTCCCAAAATATTTGGATTGGGCTCGATGGGAGAAAGGACAAGACCAGGGCGATGGTGCCCGACAGCTATGGGAAACTGCACCCAAGGTTGATCAGGGAGGACATGTGTCAGTGACAGAGGAGCCATCTGGAAGGTACCTTTGGCACTTTGTACCAGAAGACCCGGTGCCACCTGAGAAGCCTGCGTTCAAGGTGCTCAGGCTCTCTATGATCTGCTGGTGACATACGACTCCACCGACTCACTGATCGTACTGCAAGGTGACTCAACTAGGGCCAACACGGGTGGAAGGGTGGTACTCACGCCCATTTGGAGAAGATGCTGGGACGCAAGCTCTTCTGGAGTATATGCGTGTTGCACACAAACGAGTTGTCCCTGCGCCCCTTATCACCAGCATCGACGCCCTACCTCATCTGACACTGGCTTTACGGGTCCCTGTCATTCTGCTGTCCAGCGTGAATGAGATGCAGTACAAAGCAGAGTTCAGAGAGTGCCATGGTGGTGAAGATCTCACGGAGATACCGGAGTATATCCTGGTCAACAAAGTCCACTGACCAGCAGGTCTCCTACCAGCTGGTCCAGGCTGTGAAGCGGGGCGTTCTCCCGTCCGAGCTGCAGGAGATCAAGTGTGGCAAGGTTGTCCCACTCCAGATGGGTCCCACAGCCCAGTCGCTCGTGTACATGTGGACCAGAAAGCATGGACTGACTGGCCCAAAGAACTGAACACCCTGGAAATCCTGGTCAAGTACTGCCTGCAGGTGTACTTCAAACTCTACTACGACATCAAGGTTCACAACAGACTAGAGGACGGCCCCAAGCACATCCTCACGCAGCTCAGAGTGATGAGGTCGCAGCTCAAGAAGGTACAAACAGCTGTGACCTTCTATTTGCGGACAGGAGCATGGTTCGCACACTCAGAATGTGTCCTCCCTCTCGCTGATGGCGAGTCAGAGTGAGGACGACCGCAGGTTCGCCGTGACCCAGATTTTGAAGCTGAGGGCTGGCAGGAGTAGGGGGGCACCAGTGTAAGACCTCGCAAACACACCCAAGCTGAACTTTTTCAGCCACCAGCTTGCAGACACTGATCAGCTGGCAGCCTGGCCAGGTGCACGAGCCGGCATTCACCTGTTCACTGTCCGGGGATGAGATCCAGGAGATCCTGGTTAAGCCGTACGAGGTTCCGGAGCTCTCTATCCACACTCAGAGCACCGAAAGAGTCGTGAAGCAGGTGACAGAGGCTGCGGCAGCAGTGGTGGGGCAGCGGGCCAGAGACGGGTTCATCCGGGCTCGGACCCACCACCGGGAGACCATGCCCTGCTTCAGGTCTAAGAAGGACATGATGGACACGTTCTAGGCCAGCGTAGAGGCTGTGACACGTGATGTAGTGCCTGATTTAACCCAAATGATCAGAAAGAGCTTGCCACGTTAGTCATTTGGAACTCATATTGGTGCATGATGCAATAAACAGGACCAACCGGACACTGCATACTCATTTAAGCATTATTCGATAAGGGTGCAATATAAAAGTGCGATTTTGCATTGTAAGAATTGCTCAAATGCAAAAATGGATTTAGATAAAATCGTCTTAGAATTACATTTTTACATTTGGGGAAAATTGGCATGCCAAAGTTGAGAAAAAGAATTTTTTTTATACGGCGTACCCTAGTGTCCAAGCGAGCGAAGCGAGCTTGGACAATAATGTCTCATTATATATGTACATTATAATATTATGTAATAGTTCATTCAACATAAAATTATTTCCCCGAGTTTAAAGGTAAAAAAATATATCATCAAACAACATTTTTCGTACTAAGGTATTTGCCTGAGGTAGAGTTTTTGCCGGCAGTAACGAAAAGTCCATAAACTCGCTGACTTTTATTTCCAACAAAATTATCTCGGCAAGTACGCGGCACACCTGAACGTTGGCTGCTGAAATGACGAGTCAGTCGAGTGAGATGAGGATAAGGAACGATGAGGATACAGTCAGTGGCTGTCAGTGGTGACGTGCGTGTGTCTGGCTGAGGTGTACCCTTGATGTAAGCACCCGTGTACAGCTTCACGTTGTGCCTGTTCCACTTCCCACCCTTCATCTTGACACGTACATATATACTTCATCTATATAATAATATATACTTCATCCCTGGATTAAAGACCATAACGACTTTATATCATACAAAAAAAAACCATTGCGCAAATTACGGCGTCTGAGTTACATTATTAGCATTATGGAGAACAGACTTCATACAACACTGATGATGATAATAATGATGCTGATGGATGTGATGATGATGCAAATAGTAGTAATGGTGGTGGTAGTGCTGATATTCTAGACTTTTTTTTTTTATTTTTTTTAATTTTAATTTTTTTAATTTGTCCTATGGGCCCCGTAGGCCTATAGGCCAAAGATGCTACCTCCAGGGGCTGGAGGGTAGAGCCTGGGGGTTCACTCGAGGACTGGATTTTTTCCCCTCGCCCGGGTGGCACAGGCAGGTTTTTTTTTATAGTGACCCCTTTTTTAAGGCTCATCCCCCCCCCTGGTCCTCCGAGCACTCGAAATCGAAGGTAATTAATGGGCAGCAATTATAAAGCTAATTAAAAAGAAGATAAAACTTAATGATGAAGCAATTTTCTGTACGTTAGGGGGTTGGTGTTTTTTTTAACCGTAAAAAAAAGGTGTCAAAAGGGGACGAAAAAATAGTATCCAATGGGCTTTGGTTTATAATTAGGTCCCTTCTCCATAGCGCTTGTGGGGGTTTATTGGGAGTCTCAAGTTTACCAAATCAGCCGCCAAGACAGGGGAAATGATGGCCAAGTAAAATTTTTTTACCCCCACACTATATTATTGCGAAAAAGTTTGGTGGGTCATTGCGTCCCTGCGGGTGGCGCTCCCGTCCCGCGTGGGTGGCGCCTGCTCGCCCCTGCGTGGGTGGCGCTCCTCGCCCCTGGGGGGGTGGTGCCCCTCGTCCCTGCGTGGGTGGCGCCCCTCGCCCCTGGGGGGGTGGCGCTCCTCGTCCCTGGTGGGTGGTGCTCCTCGTCCCTGCGTGGGTGGCCTCCTCGCCCCGCGTGGGGTGCTCCTCGTCCCTGCGTGGGTGGCGCTCCTCTCCCTGCGGGGGTGGCGCTCCTCGTTCCTGCTGGGTGGTGTCCTCGCCCATGGTGGGTGGCGCTGCTGCCCCTGCGTGGGTGGCGCTCCTTGTCCCTGCGTGGGTGGTGCTCCCGCCTGCGTGGGTGGCGTCTTTGCCCCGCGTGGGGGCGCCCCTTGCCCCTGCGGGGTGCGCTGCTCGTTCCTGCTGGGTGGCGTCCTCGCCCCGCGTGGGTGGCGCTCCTCGTCCTGCGGGGTGGCGCTGTCGTCCGGGCTAGGGTGGGCCCCTCGTCCTCGTGGGTGGTGCCCTGCCCCCCTGCAGGGTGGCGCTCCTCGTCCTGCGGCGTGGTGTTCGTCCCTGGGGGTGGCGCTGCTCGTCCCTCGTGGGTGGCGTTTCCTAGTCCCTGCATGGGTGGGCTCCTCGCCCCTGCGTGGGTGGTGCTCCTCTCCGCGTGGGGGCGCTCCTTCCCTGCGGGGGGGCGCTCCTCGTCCCTGAGTGGGTGGGCTCCCGTCCTGCTGGGTGGCTCCTCGTCCCTCGTGGGGGCGCCCCTCGTCCCTGATGGGGGGCGCCCCTCGCCCCTGCGGGGGTGGTGCTCCTCTCCCTGCGGGGGGTGCTTCTCGCCCCTGCGTGGGTGGTGCTCCCGCCCTGCGGGGGTGTACCGTCCTGCGTGGGGGCGCTGCTCGTCCCTGCGGGGTGGCGCTCCTCGTCCCTGCTGGGGGCGTTCCTCGCCCTGCGTGGGGGGCGCTCCTCGCCCCTGCTGGGGGGTTTGCCCCTGCCCCTACGGGGGGTTGGTGTCCTCGTCCGCGTGGGTGGGCTTCTGCCCCTGCGGGGTGGCGCTCCTCGTCCCTCTGGGGGCGTCCTCTCCCTGCGTGGGTGGCGCTTCGTCCCCTGCGTGGGGGGGTTTCCTCGCCCGCGTGGGTGGCGTCCCCCCCGGGTGGGTGGTGCCCTCGCCCTTGGGGGGCGCCCCTCGTCGGGTGGGTGGGGCGCTCCCGTCTCTGCGTGGGGGTGCTCTTCGTCACTGCTGGGTGGCGCTTTCGTCCCTCATGGGTGGGCTCCTCGCCCCCTGTGTGGTGGCGCTCCTCCTCCTGCGTGGGTGGCGCCTCGCCTGCGTGGGTGGCGCTCCTCCCCCTGGTGAGTGGCGTCCTCGTCCCTTGCGTGGGTGGCGTTTCGTCCCTGCGTGGGTGGCCCCCTCGTCCCGCTGGGTGGTGCTCTTCTCACTGCGTGGGGGGCCTCCTGCCCCTCTGGGTGGCGCCCTGTCCCTGTGGGGAGGGCGCCTTCGACCCTGCGTGGGTGGTGTCCTCGCCCGTGTAGTGGGCGCCTTCGACCCTGGGGGGGTGCTCCTCTTTCCCTCAAACTCATGGTTGATAAAAAAAATTAAACGAAAAAACATAAAGTCAAATTTAGCGGTATCATCTATTTTTAAATTTTTCCCCTATCGCTTATTTTCCACGCCATTTTGGGTTTTTTCCTCCCTTTTTTCATACGATTTTCTTTAAGGGCTCTTCCCCTAAACTTGAAATTACATGCTTCCTCTCTCGTGCGCGGCCCACCACCACAACCTTTTTTCTCCTTCCCCCTCCTTTTTATGTTATCATTTTTAGCAGTGCCAAGGAATGGGGTTTATTAACTTGTTTTTCCCCTTTTTACGGGTAAAATTTTCCAATAGATGGCTCCCCATGTTTCCCAACGTTCCAATAATTAAGTTCTTTCAGAATGAAAATACCAGGCAATTTTTAATTAACATTCCCTTTGTATTTTTGAATCTTAACTTACTTTTTGCCCGTGAAGCGAAAACTGTAAGATTTTATTTGCACCTTCACCCATGATTCTGTTTGCATTTTTTTGAAAATATGTAATTCATAAAAAACAAAAAATCTTCCGTTTCGGGATACTTGGATGGTGGCGGCCAGAAGCCAGAGCAACAATAGCCTAGAATGGTCAAAAGGAACAACAATCGTGGGGCACACATCGCACCATAAAGTGTGAAGCAGACGGAGAGAGTCTGCAAACAAAAATCCATAGCAACCCGCCGTGTACGAATGGAATGA
>JACEEZ010004927.1:20000-35000 GCA_016584305.1 Chionoecetes opilio | reverse complement strand
TCGACACTAGGAGGCTGGACAGATCCACCCTCGAGCCCGCGACTGGGGGATTGCTGCGACCCCCCAGAGCACCACCCCGTCGAGCCGGGAGTCCTCTGACTATGGAACACCGCAGGGACGTCGGGCGCTTGTGGATTCCCCCAAGGCCCCGGTGCAGGGGGAAAATGCACGCCTGGTGGGGTCGGGCGCCCCCGAGGGAAACGCCACGCGAAGCACGAGAACGGTGCTTTCCCGTGGTGATGCAGTGGAGGTGCCGCGTTCCCGGCCAGCTAGCACCAATGCACCTTTGTGGGGGGCCGCGCACCAGGATGTGGAAATTTTCACGGCCCCTGTCCCCACTTTTAGGAGGAACTCCCAAAAAGTTAAAGTTTGGGGGCCAATCGGTGGAGGACTGTCGAAAACCCAACCCCCTGACGCTAATGATACGGACACTAGTGACAGCAAAAAAGGCCTCAAAAAAACACTTAATGATGTTATATGTAAAAATGTGTTTTTTAGGTCTTTGTATTTATGTGTATATGCTAATTAGGCGAAAGGGGAAAATTTTGGGAAAAATTGGGGTTTTTTGGTGAAACCATAATTTTTAAATTAAAAAAGGGGCGGGGGAAAATATTTGGGTATAGGGCCCTTCCAGATTATTCCCGAGCGGAGTGCTTTTCCCTTTTTCAAAATGGCTGCCAAAATATCTTCTCGAAGTTTACCGCCATAGCAAGGGGCTTGTGCATCTTTTTTGTTTTTCCCCTTCCATCCTCTACCTATACACCTTAAGCCCCGCCGGAAACCTGTTCCAGTTGAAAAAGGATCTCTCCCCCCCAAGTACAGGTCAACATCCCGGATGGGGCACATCAAATGCTGCGCCAGGGGTGCAAAAAACATTCCAAGGTTATGCCCCTGATGTTTCGTGCCGATGTACACCCAGTTCAGCATTAGAAAAATAGAATTGTGGGATCTGTACAGGCGACAGCTTGGAGGACACTCGCAGCAAGAGAGGAAAGGGAGTTTGGGACGAGTCGAGCCCTCAAGTGCAAATTCCCGGAAAATGGCAAGAGTTTCCGCATCAACGACAACAAGACGGAGGGTTTCCTTCCTGGTTCAACGTGGCAGACATTGACACCAACAAACATCTCACACCCACACAAGGACTGGCTTCTTTGCTCCAATCGCCAGGGCGGTTGCTCTAGCGCCGTGCACGCATGAGGAGGCTGACACTCGTATCCTCCTGCACCTACCAGGATGCCGTACCAACAGGGGTACAGCCAAAGTGCAATACGCACACAGTTTGATACAGACGGGTAGTCCTGGCTCATAGCATCAGCCAATCGCCTCAAACATCTTGAACTGTGGATTGGCCTGGAGCCTGGGAAAGAGACTTTCAGGTTGATCGCTGCTCATGAGATCGCCAAAGCTCTTGGTCTTGACCGATGTGTGGCCTTGCCGAATGTTCCACGCCCTTCACCTGGATGCTGAGCACGGTGTCCTGTTTTGGCGGCAGGGGCAGAAGACTGCATGGGACACCTGCGGACCACCTATGGAGACGTCACACCAGGCATCTGCGCCGTGGGTGCCATGCCAGACCCACGTGCCATTGACGAGTGGATGCAACACCTGGAGCGATTTGTGGGCCTGCTGTACGATCGCACCAGCCAGAGGAGGGTGGAACAGGCAAGGAAACAGACTGTTCAGCAAGAAAGGCAGAGTATTGAGGTCTGCCTACCTTACGACAGGCCTTGCCACTCATCCAACACACCAAGAGAGGATGTCTACCCGGCTGGTCACTGTTGGGCCCAAATGATGACCACTCCTCCAGAGCTTCCTCACCAAGTGAATGGGGCCTGGAACAAGAAAGCTCTGGTGGTGGAGCGAGTATAACCAGGAACGACCCTACCAGAAGCATCAGAAGCTTGCAGGGAATCTTGCGAGTGGCGCAAGACACGGCTGCAGAGGGACGCTGCAAATGCCAGAAGGCGGCTCTTCATTGTACAGCTCTTTGTCAGTTCGTGTGGACAGTGCTCTGAGTGACGCGGCTCACAGAGAACAGTTCATTAATGTTTGCGACACAATACCATCCCTATTGACTTGCAATTAGACTTAATAAGCTATTGTGTGTTGTACCTCTCCTTACTACAAAAACTGAAGAAATAATTAAGGGTTGTTTGGACGCCCACGACGAAGTGGTCTGATTTCAAAACAGTAAATGACGTTAAAAATGATTAATCTATTTTTTAGCTTAATGTAACTAGTAATTATTTGCATTTCAACTTTTATTGGACAGCAAAATTACGATGGATGATTTATAATACAAGGAAAAAACATTCCCACCCCTAGAATTGATTTAACTACAATATCAAGACTTTCAAAATAAAGCGTGGCAGGCCATCTTGAAAAGGCCGCATTTATGTCACAGGTCGAATATGAGATGGCCCTCCAATCATAAAAATCACCAATGAGGCATAGTCCTACTGTGGACCAAATTCCCATGTTGTTCATCAAACCACATACTTTTCACCTATCTGCACTGCCATTTATATAAGTGCAATTAGGAAGACCAGAGCGAGATTATTTACAGAGAGAAAAAAACTTTTTTTTGCGCTCTGCCAGTATTTGATTACATCGGAAAAGTCATGAAGCACTGCACGTGTTAAAGTAACCACATGTTAAATAGTTTGACTGTCATAAATATATTGTATATTTTAATTATCTATACCAATATGGAATCACAACTAACTATAGAAGCACTGTTTGATTCTGCATATATCTATAGTAAATTTTATGCATAGTATTTAATTTGTTGCACTATTACTTTTATTTTAAGGTCGGACAGAACAGGCGGGGACGTCTTTGCACTGGCCCTCCGAGTAGGTCGCAGCCCAGCAGCTGTTCCAGTGAGTACTCTAAAACCAGCATGTTGGGTTCACATTTACAACCAAATATATGACCATGGGTTATCGTTATATATGTAAGAAAAATTTGCTATGTCTTTCATCATCATGCTGTATCAACTGTCAATGCGATAGTCAAAGTCGATATATTCTGTAAGCTCACAGACTATTTTGTATTATAAGTTATTAATTTATTATCTTACTACTTCATTTATTTGTTAACATTTATTTATTCATTATATTATGTTATTATCGTCATTATTTATTATCATTGTTTTATTTTTTTTTATTTTGGAACTACCGACATCACACTTAAGGACCAGTAACACATACGAACGCACGGCACACGCATTGACAATTATAAAAAATGGGAAAATAAGATAGTGCGTTCGTTGTGGAGCCCAACTTAAGTCAGGATTTCGGGAGAAGCTTAGCGAGAGTGTATGCTAGCGAAATGCACAGTGTGTGCGTATGCGCGATTGGCGTATTACAGGGCGCAGAGCGCATAAATAGGGTATACAGAGCGCACATGTTAAAACATCCCAACGAATGCACTAGCGTGTTGCGTGTTGATAGCGCGCTCTGCGCGTGTCTGGCGTCCTTCTGGCGTGTACATTCATGCGTCGAGCTCTGCGCACATTTTTGTGCATGCACAAAAATCCCGACGCACACAGCGAATGACAACGAATGCATAGCGTTGGTCCAGCGCGCTCGACGAACGAGTAACGAATGCTGACGCACACCTAGCGAACGACAACGCACTGGCCAAAATTTATAATTTTCAGTCGGGGGCCTTTGCGTCGTGTATGGTGTGACTGGCCTTTACACAGCAAAATGCCAGGATTCGTTCTACAGTGACTGGCTGATGATGATCGAATTATCATATTGAAAGGCAACGTTTTAGTAACTTTTAATCTGCATAGATTCATTCACAGGAGTAACGCTCGCAGTGCAAAAGCGCCAGTACGCCAATATGCAAGTCGTATATATTATATTGTACGCTATGTATTATATACCATTATTCTGAGGGTTAATAAAAGGAAGACACAATAAGTTTCTGTCAAATCTTATTATGTATTTGTGTTTTCATGTGACATGTTATTTTAATCCTATCAGTGGTTGGGATGGAGTGTAAACATTCTTGCATGAACTTAACTCTTTATGACTAAATCGCAAATAAAAATAGGGGGGGGGGGCACTCAGTAGAGCGCATACCTCCGCCCGAATATCTCATCAAATATACGTATATATATAATATATATATATTTTATATATATATAATATATTATATATTTTATATATATATATATATATATATATATATATATATTTTTCTTGTAGATTCATCATGAAGTTTCAGGGTGACAGAGACACTCGGTATACTTGGGGTTGTTTATGCAACGTTTCGCCAAGGCACTTGGCATCATCAGGCTAAAAATAGTTAAAATTTAATATATTATAAATGCTAAAAAGCGAACTCTAAAAAATTAATTCTAAGAGACAAAAAAAATTTTCCCTATATTTTCTAAATTACTAACTAATAAATACAATATAATTTGTACTTAACGGCCTTGGTGTGTATGCTGTCTGAGTTGGTAGAGGACTGAATGAACACTGGTTTTGTGGGTGACATTTCAGCTTGTGTGGGGCGATCGAACCGAGAGTCGGGCAACGAAACAGTGGTAATCATTTTGAGTATATGTGTTGTTGTGAAATGACTTGGTTATTAAGATCAGGGGACAAGTGCTTGATGTGTATAGCTTCTAATAATTTAGTGTCACTAGGGTAGTGTGCCTTGGATAGGATACTGAAGTCATTCATAGAAAAGGGGGATCTAAATCATGTGAGTGTGAGCGGGTTGCAGATTGCGAAGGTGAAAAAATGGGTCGACCAGTACGTGCAAAAACACCTTTATGCTCAGAAAGCCTAAGGGTTAGATTCCTCGTCGTCTCCCGACGTATCTAGCGTTACAGCTAGAAACATTTGAATTCATAAATTATGTTAGAAATAAGGGCTTAGGTATAGAGTTTTTTATATTTGAAATGAGTTCTTAGGTAAGAGAATTAGTAAAAATAAATTTAAATTTTGAGTTAGGAAGATGTGACTTAAGTAGATCATTGAGTTTTTTCCGAATGGTGTAACTGAGAGGCCATAAATGGGAGTTTAACATAGTGTGTGTCTAATATGGGTTCGGGTTCGTTCGACTCTGGGTTGAACTTTTTATCTAAGAACTTTTAAATGATTGTTTCAATTAATTTGGGCTTTATTTGACAATGGCTACCCCCTCAAATTAATTTAAACAATCATTTCCAAAGTTCTTAGATAAAAAGTTCAACCCAGAGTCGAACGAACCCGAACCCATATTAGACACACACTATGTTAAACTCCCATTTTATGGCCATCTCAGTTACACCATTCGGAAAAAAAATCAATGATCTACTTAAGTCACATCTTCCTAACTCCCAAAATTTAAATTTATTTTTTCTAATTCTCTTACCCTAAGAACTCATTTCAAATATAAAGACTCTATACCTAAAGCCCTTTTTTCTAACATAATTTATGAATTCAAATGTTCTAGCTGTAACGCTAGATACGGTCGGGGGAGACGACGAGGAATCTAAACCCCTTTGGCTTTCTGAGCATAAAGGTGTTTCTGCACGTACTGTCGACCCATTTCTTCACCTTCGCAATCTGCAATCCGCTCACACTCACATGATTTAGATCACCCTTTTTCTTTTGAATGACTTCAGTATTCTATCCAAGGCACTACCCTAGTGACACTAAATTATTAGAAGCTATACACATCAAGCACTTGTCCCTGATCTTAATAACCAAGTCATTTCACAACAACTACATATACTCAAATGATTACCCACTGTTTCGATTGCCCGACTCTCGGTTCGATCGCCCCACACAAGCTGAAATGTCACCCACAAAACAGTGTTCATTCAGTCCTCTACCAACTCAGACAGCATACACACAAGGTCCGTTAAGTACAAATTATATTGTATTTATTAGTTAGTAATTTTAGAAAATATAGGAATATTTTATTGTCTCTTAGAATTAATTTTTTAGATGTTCGCTTTTTAGCATTATAATATATTAAATTTAACTATTTTTAGCCTGATGATGCCAAGTGCCTTGGCGAAACGTTGCATAAACAACCCCAAGTATACCGAGTGTCTCTGTCACCCTGAAACTTCATGATTATATATATATATATATTATATATATATATATATATATATATATATATATATATATATATATATATATATATATATATATATGCACTCAGTATGAGCGCATACCTCCGGCCGAATATTTCATCAATGGTTGCCATGGCAACAGTTTTCAATAGATTTCATCCAAAATTAAATCAATTTTTCCTTATACCAAATAGACTTGGTATACCGAGTTTGGTCCAACTCTATTTGTAACTTTTCGAGAAATCCTGTACACTAACAGACAGACAGACAGATCGGGGTGAAAAACATAACCCCTCCAACTTCGTTGGCGGAGGTAATAAACGTTCAGCTCAACGTGTGAATTTTCGTGAAAAATAGATAGAAGTCACTTAAAGTGTCATGGACGCAAGATCATCACCTGCTTTACATTAGCCAAATATCTCAGGTAAAAGGTGGATAAATGAGATTGTTGTTTGTTTGATGTTTGTTTGAATGTTTATGTAGAACTTGCAGAGCAGGCTGACAAGTCTCGTATCCGCTTCGGCAAAGTAATGCTTTGTCGTAACTGAATCATAGAAAACTAGATTGTAGCTTGTGTCAATTAAGTATAAGACCACGTTATTAATTTACAAGTTTCCGTCAACTTCGATACATTTCGCCAGTCTGTTATTAGTTTGCAGCGTCCGTCACTGAAAGAATCAATGGTGTTCTCTAATCCACTAATGTATCACTGCCTCAACTTCTTTTGTGGTGTGAAATGTTCGCACTTCATGTGTTCCTTGATTTCGGGAAGTAAGTCAGTTGCATGGTAGCCGCTGGAGTGAGCTCTGGCTTACACTGAGTATGTGGTAGTGATGAAAATCTGAGGAGCTCAACAACGCAAAAACAGTGCATCTGCTGGTGTGAGACCTAGCATAGCTTAGTGAAATATAGGAACAGTCATCACGTGATCCACCTCACCCTAAATATACCTATAGCTTGGCAGAAATTTCCTTTAGTTTTGTGCTATGACTTCCAAGAATAATTTATCCGACATGCTTTTGATGAAACTCGTCAGTTGCCGCGACAGGCATTCCAGATTTGTCCTTTAGATGTGGATTTCCATTGCATCATTTTGTCCTTTTTTTTCCAACCGAACGTTTCACAATGCTTACATCAACACGCACTCACATAACTACACACACATGGTGATTGGTCATGACTCACCACGCGTGACGGGTAATTTCTNCTCAGTCCCTTGTTTCCTGAGTCAGGGTAACACCCCTCCGTCCCCTCCTCGAATCCTGATGATCTTCAGCCTGGCCGGACTTTTGGGCTCTCAGCTCAAGACGTCTGACCTTTTCATCTTTCTGCTTCTGCTTCTTCAACTTAGCCTTCTCTTCCAACTGCTTTTTCTTTGCTGCTTTCACTTGTCTATGCGTCTCATTCTTGTCTACCCCTGTCATCATCATTGCACTCTCCTCCCCAACTTTGATCCTCTGGTAGTACAGCCACTCCAGGTCTAAAGTAGGGACTTTGCTGGCCAGGGGGGAGTCACACTGCACGTGTGCTCTCGCGTGGCACAGCTGGGGGTTGGAGCAGTGGGATTCCCGGTCCTTGCAGAGGAAGATCGTGTGAGGGCAGGCCGTTATGTCAAACAGTCTGTCCATATTCTTCTCCACGAATTCCTTTACGGCTTTAGTTGCTCTGTCTCTCACCACTTCACTAACCTTCTTCCAAAAATCATCTATCCTTCTGGTCACGGACCGGTCAATAACAACCACTGGAGGTGCAAACTGGGCGTTTGATTTCTTCCACTGGGCAAGCACCATGGGGTCAGATCCTTCGTAATGTCTCTCACTGGGTACCCCCGCTTGTCAATACCTTCTCGGATCCCGTTGAGTTCTTGGAAAAGGTTTCCCCCTCTTCATCACGCCGCGATACGTAGGCACCTCACTCTCAGCAATCTCTCGTCCACCGCCAACAAAGGCGGCCAACTTGGATCCAGAGCTCTGTCTAGTTGCGGGAATCGACCCACTTGGTTTACAAGGAGAAGCCCTCCTGAAGAAGACGATCAAGAATTGATGATAGGTGTAAATGAAGCCGTTACTTTAGCGGGGCTAAGCTATGTTTTGCATCTAAATATAAAAGTCCACTTTTGCATAGCAAGAAGTGCTCAAACGAAAACGTTGAAGGGACAAACCACCCTTAAATTCAATTTACATAAGAAAAAAAACCCAGCCAAATTCGAAATAATATATATTTCACTTTTCATTGGACCTACGGCGTACCCTATTGGACACCTATTTCAGCCGAATTCATTCTTTGGTACTAAATAGATTGGTGAATCTGTCATATAGGCTTGTAAAATGTTTACTCCACGAATGGGGGCAAGGTCTAGAGTGCATATTGGCTTGTATAATGTTTACTCCACGAATGGGGGCAAGGTCTAGAGCACATATAGACTTGTAAAATGTTACTCCACGAATGGGGCCAAGGTCTAGAGTGCATATTGGCTGGTAAATGTTACTCCACGAATGGGGGCAAGGTCTAAAGTGCATATGGGCTTGTAAAATGTTTACTCCACGAATGGGGCAAGGTATAGAGTTCATATTAGCTTGTAAAATGTTTACTCCACGAATGGGGGCAAGGTCTAGAGTGCATATAAGCTTGTAAAATTTTTTACTCCACAAATGGGGGCAAGGTCTAGAGTGCATATTGGCTTGTAAAATGTTACTCCACGAATGGGAGCAAGGTCTACAGTGCATATAGGCTTGTAAAATGTTTACTCCACGAATGGGGGCAAGGTCTAGAGTGGATATTGGCTTGTAAAATTTTTTACTCCTACTACTAAACTTAACTACTACAACTAAAGTTGACTTTAGCCTGTGAGAGCTTGGACACTTTCCACATCTTTGGTGTGGACGTCTATTTCCTAGTATAGTATGTACACTGCTATAACCTAGAAAATGGGTAATGGATAACTCGACGATGGAAAGAAAGAATTGCTCGTGGCGGGACTTCGACTCGCGACCTCGAGCTCATCGCTTCCAAACTAACCACTCAGCCACCGCCTCTCCAATGTTGTGTGTGTGTGTGTGTGTGTGTGGGTGGGGTGTGGGTGTGGGTGTGGGTGGGTGGTGTGGTGGGGGGTGGGTGTGGGTGTGTGGGTGTGTGGGTGGGTCGGTGTCAACCCTTCATTATTCCTAATACGGAAGGCAACAGGCGTGATTCACATTCACTGACTCTGAAACAATGTATACGAGGTTCCCTCGTATAAACGGGGATTAATCATGAGCAAAGTGTTGGACTAGTGTACACAACACACCTGCATCGTTAGCGTGGCAGGGGCGACGTGTGCTGCCTTGCCTTGCCTTGCTGAGGGGTGGGAAGCACCCTCCGCTACATACTATATTCTCATTCATTATTTATCTCCGTGGCGGGGTAGTGTTGGGAAAGGCAGTGACTGGCATGCACATCACTGCACATCACTATGCTGTTATGCGCCTGACAGGAATGCAAGGTTGTGTACTAATGATTGGTATTGACTATTGAGGTGTCCTGATGGAAAATTGTGAGGCACAAGCATCAAAAAGGCAGCTTGATCAGTTACAGATTATGCCATTTTGAAAACGGCATTAGTGCACCATGTTTGTTTTCCCTGTGCATTTGTATCAAAGTGTTTGCGAACGTAAGTGAGAATGAGTTCAGACGCAAAAATGTATGTCGGCGACGACGGCAGATGGTGTGCTGGCGAGGTTTTGGCTTTTTTTTTCTCCTTCTCTTCATTGTATCTTGTCTTATCATCGTCCCTCTTTCAGGTCAAAGACTTCATCTGTTAATCACTGAGTGCATTTGTTTCCCAGCAGTCACATCACAATTCGTTTGTATTCCCTTTCTATTACTCTACTACTCATTACTGTCGCCTGAAGAGGTGGGAGAGAAGCGTAGGAGAGAGGGACGCATAGGAGCTATAAGGGTCACCAGCCAAGTTGTCAGTATTTGCAGGCTGCCAGTATATCGCGTCAAAACAACGTTACATAACAATAGTATATCCTATGATGGAACGCGCAAAGAAGCCACCTAGCACATTTGGAGCTCAATAAGTATGCAAGGTGTATCGGCGCCTGTTATTTGGGAGTGTATTGATCTAGTTGTATTAACCTTGTTGTAACATAAAGGGCCTGAGCTAAATTTGCATGGTACACACTAAGAAAGAAAGTGAAACTTTGCACCTTTAAAGGTGCAAAATGGTCACAGATTTTACACCTTTAAGTGTGCAAAGTTGCACCCATAAGGGTGCATAGTTTGCACCTTTTAAGGTGCAACCCCCTTAGGGGTGCAACTGTGTAACCCTTATTGAAGGTGCAAAATCTGTGACACAATTTGCACGTTTTTTTCTTAGTGTGTACGACAACAAACCCGTCTTGTTTATCAACAAAAGAGGGGGGGGGGGGGAGAACACGACCTGCGCATGCGCGGAGGCGAAGTTTACTAACAAAAAAAACACATAACATAACTCAAGATTAAGAACTATAACTATACCCAGAAACAGGAACACTCGCCGACGTGAAAAATTGGAACACTCACCGACGTCGGTGAGAATTCCTATCGGCGACAGTTATAGGTAGGGTTTTGAGCATATATGATAATGAGGCATTCAATTTCGTACAGAAATGTCCTATGAGCAGGAGATGGGGCCCTAACTACCCGTGTTCAAGAATGCAATCTGCCACAAACAGGTATCAATCAATATTCATCTGATACACATCGAAATGTATTTTCTTTTTAATTAGCAAGATGCTGTATTCCGTAAATTTACTCATGGTTCACTGCATAAAGGCTATTAAATGGTCCTTCTAATCAATAATACAAGAGCAGAGCGCATTATTCGATTCATGAATGTTTTTACTATGAAAGAATAGAACAGTATACCCTCCCCTACTTGAGCGGACATTCAGTCACAAGCGACAAGATGTACACACGGTATCGTGTGTCAAGTGGTCCGGCTTTGTTGATCAACAAGTCTTTGTTAGTAAACGGACTGCATATCGTAAACAGACTGCTGCTCACGCGACACCGGGTCTGCGCAGAGGCCGTCATGCTGCCCCGACTGCTTGACACAAATCTAGTTTTTATTGGGCTAGTATTACTAAAAAAAAAAAAATGGGAAAAAAATTTCCGTTGTTGGTCGCTATTATAAAGGGAGGGCGAGGCGAGGCAGGTGGAGGCAGGCCATGGAAGGCTGCTGTTGGAGGAAGTACAGACAACACAACAACAAACATATTCACGTAATAAGAACATACGAGTAATAAATATTCGTTTGCGATCTTTACCTTTAGGATTATGAATGCTCGTTTTTTTGCTTTTTTATCATGTATGTGTTGTGAAATGGGCTGAAAGGCGTGTGAGGAGAGGACGGGAACACTTTTCTGGAATTTATACTTCTGCGAATCGTTTTTTACTCTCTCATTATGCGTTAATTGGTTCATTTGCCAATTGCTTTGCAATGAATGCACATACATGTAAATAAATGAAGTTGCAGGTTGTGTATTATAGTTACTATAATTGTTATGTATACCTGTTACCGTTTACCTGTATTATAGTTACTAGTGTAACTTTTACCTGCCGCCCTCAGCCTGCGACACACGCTCCCCCACACCCACCCTGTGCACACCAACAAAGACACATTTAAGCTTCTTAATTCTAAGCGAAAAAAGCTTATATAACTAAGCTAAGCATATATAACTTAAATTTAATATAATTTAATTTTTGATTTCAAAAAGAAACACTATTAACTGAAGATTTATAATAGAAGGTGAAATTATTAATATTCCTACAAATTAAGGGTTCAATAAAATACAGAAAGGCAGATCCATGGACGGGAGGTGGCGGGTCCGAGGTTGGTAAAAGATTACTGTTATTGGAGTGTGGGGGACTCGAACCCAAGTGTTTTGCATAGAAACAGCAACACTTTACCACTGAGCTATAGAGCACCCACGAAACAATGCAAGGAAGATATATATGTACACATCACCCGAACTTTTATTCCTCACTCGCACTAAACTATATGCTTCCTTCCTATTTCTGGAGACCAATGGAGTGAATAGTAGCTTACATAATGGTTGTGAGGTAAACAAAACAATGATTAAGTAGTGTCATGTGAACACCAGGCGTGGCGGTGTAAGAGGCTGGCTCGGTGGTCAGCGAGTCGCACCCAACTCTGGGAACCTTAGCTTTACTGGTTAATGGTGGACACATGTATTGCTCTACGTATTTAGTTGTATATATAATGTTGTGTATATATGAGAGTATTTACTCACAAACACGTGAATATGGAGATTGAACACTGGAGCCCACAAGTGAAAAAACAATTACGAAGATTACGAAACGGCAGGAAAGTGAACTCCCAAACCATTTGGAAGGAGAAAGTGTGAGTGTGTGTGTGCGTGTGCGTGTGTTGTGTTCGTGCGTGGGGCGCTGTGTGTGTGCGTGTGCGTGTGCGTGTGCGTGTGCGTGTGCGTGTGCGTGTGCGGTTGTGTGTGTGTGAGAGAGAGAGAGAGAGAGAGAGAGAGAGAGAGAGAGAGAGAGAGAAGAGAGAGAGAGAGAGAGAGAGAGAGAGAGAGGGGGGGGGGAGGTTGTGGTGTTTTGAATTATAGTACGATTATATTATTCTTATTGCTATTATCATTTTTATTATCATTATTATTATTATTATTAATTACATAATTATTAATTTTATCCATATCATCATTACTATTATCACTATTACTGCCCGGTACTACTTACATGAGTAGGAAAATACTCGCTGAAAAAATGTGCCCATATATCATCCTTGTTCAGCTTTGCCCAAAGGCTGCTTCACGGGAAAAACAACATTTATCAACATTTATTCCTCAGCCCCGTTTGTCCATCACCACCTCCCACCACCTGTCACAACGTCCTCATAGCATTGCTATTACTACTACTGTTATCATTAGTATTTGCATTATTAATATATTTATTTTGTAGTATTATTATAATTATCATAAATTATTATTATGACTATTTTTTTCAACAATATTTTAATTTTATCAATATCATCATTATCATCATTACTATATCACTATTACTGTCGGTACGTACATGATGTAGGAAAATACTCGGCATTGTTGTTATTATTATTTATTTTTTTTAACCCATATTATCATCTTATTTTATCATCATAATATCCTTATTATCATTAATAATATCGTCATTTCTGCCATTAAGCTCTGACCCCACGTATAAGCTTTTAGAGCGCCAGAGATTTTTTGGGCGATAGATAATGTCAAAGCAGTCCAAAGGATATGATAAGTGAATAAATCAATCAAATATGTAAAAGTAAAAAAAAGGTAAATATAGACATGAATAAAAACACTTATTTCAAACAATAGACAATATTCGTTTAAATCCGTTGATAATTATCTTCTCTTATAACTAAAGTGTGTGAATTTTTGTAATTAATAATAATAATAAATAAAAAATTTAAATAATAACTGTTGGCCACAATCTGAAAACAGAAAGCTGAAGTCTTTCCAAAAGGGCGGGCTTTTTGTTACTTTTTTTGTGCTTGGCCAGTCCTTTGTGATGTAAAAAAATTGTGTATCCAGTCGGCCGTTTTTAATTACCGGTGTTTTCATGTGTTTTTTTCGGGAGGTTTGTTCAGGCATTGGCGGAGACTTGACTCGTGAGGGGAAATGGATCCCCTTGGTCGTTGTTGGTGTGAGGCGGGGAAAGTTATCTGGAAATGTTAGCGTTGTGGTGTTTTTGATATTCTTGCCTGCCCGTATCTACCAAATGCTCCTCTTCCTTCTTCTCCCTCCTACTACTACTACTAAACTACTAAACTAGGTAAAACTTAGCATCAACTGCCCACTCGATAACTTCGGCCCTACTTATTTATTATTTGTTTTATATTTAGTATTAAGTATGTTTTGATATTGCCCCGTGAGTAAATTTTATTAGCATACTTCATTCCTCTCATTCTTCACTCGTAACTTCCAGTCCCTATCTTCTTTAGGGGCATGATATCTTTTCCCAATTTTCCCTATCATCATCATCATCATTACTTGTACCACCGCCAGTATTTTTATGACATTATCGGGGCCACTGGGTTCCTATACTTCCATAAAACGTTACCGTCACAACACTCATGATACGCCATCCATATCATTCCTGTATCATCCTTACCACCACCACCACCACCACCACCACTATAAAAGATATCAGTGTCACTATAGTTTTTTACCATCAAATAAACTCAATATTAAACACCAACACCATCATCACCAACAACAGCAACAGTAAAAACTATAACCAATAACAACAACATAAACAACAGCAATAACAGCAGAAACAACAACAACACAACGCGACACCGTGTCCGTGTGACCGTAGTCTGTTTACGAGGTGCAGTCCGCCTTTGCTTACTAAAAAAAGAAAACGCGAACTGCGCATGTGTTGAGGCGAAATTTACTAATATTGACTTGTCGATCAACAAAGGTATGTCCAGGCGTCCTACATCCTAAGAAAAAAGGTGCAACTTTGCACCTTTAAAAGGTGCAAAATGGGTCACATATTTTGCACTTTTAAGGTGCAAAGTTGCACCCATACGGTGCATAGTTGCACCTCTTAAGGTGCAACCCCCCTTAGGGTGCAACCAGAGAGCTTTCACCGCGAGGTGTCACTCGGGTGATTTAACATGGCGCGCAAATTTTGATTTCATGGACGGCAGCGATCCTAGCGGTTGGTGCAAGCACTGACAGTCGCCGGGTGCAGATAGAGGGAGAATCTCTTCTCCTTTTGGTGATGATGGGGTGATAATGGAAGGTGGGAGAGAGGGAAGGAAGGAGATATGAGAGAAGGAAAGGAGGAATAAGGAGTAAGGAAGAAATTGGAGGGATGAAGAGAGTCAGAAGAGGAACTGACGAGGA